>JAVTVY010017347.1:0-58927 GCA_036873755.1 Hanleya hanleyi | reverse complement strand
AATTTGGTGCTTTTTAGACAAAAATTAGCCCCACCAGCTGTGTGTATCAAAAACGCATTGAGGACGATTCCCTATCTAAAGTGAAGATCATCTTTGTGATCTTGCACTATATATGAATCATAACTTTTGTTGTAAGGTAGCTTACCAAAGATTGAAAAATGTTCAAAAATATTAAAATTCATATTCGTAATAATAATTCATAAAGTGCCATATATAGTTATAGAACAACCTCAAGAATATGTGTGTAAAGTTTGTGTATCCTGTAATTTTTGTATGGCTCCGTATAGAGGACCATCGCCGATATTGGACAGATCCACATTTGTTTGACACACCGTGTACGTTGCTGTCCTCTCACCGTGACGGGACAACCACAGTTATAATCATCCAGTCTCAGCCAATGTTCACTAAATTTGCATTTTCCCGGCATCGGCAAAATTAGCCCAAAGCTAAATTCCAAACCAACGAACAATGGCGACTGCAATTTGGCCAGTTCAAATGGCGACTGTTCTGATACGTAAATTAGTACAGATGTCAAGAGCGTGAGCCAATCAGCTGTCGACATTATGACCTCGACCAATACACGTCACAGAATATGAATATTAATTCAGCGGGAAACAGTCACGAGTTTAGTTCAACCAATGGATTACACAAAATATGTAAATGAGCTGTCTGACCTCGTTCCAATCTGGCGAAGGGTCACCAGCAAACACGTTTCACGGCTGTTTGGATTTTTATTCCGCAATAAATTTCGCTGAATTTCAGAGAATAACTTAGCTTTTTCCACTCATTTTCCCGGACTCTGTACATATATTTCCTCGGACTTTCCATGTCCTTTCAACGAAATTCCATTACTCTTATCGCCTGGAATTGCATGGCTTGTGCGAGGCCTGTTGTGAATGCTGTAAGGGGCATCAAATGAGAACAGTCTCCGGGCAGGAGATCAAAACTACACATGTGCAGAAGAAAAAAGAAAAACTGAAAAGTGATACTAATGTAGGGTTTACCCTTGGTAAACCCGACAAAAAACGAGGGAAACTTCATGTGTATTCTCGTTATATTTAAGAATCGTAAAAGTTCTCACTATGAACAGTAATGTACCATTCAACAAGTCGAAGTGTGAGTGTTGTCACAAGAATACGCGTTCAGGCCAAACCAGAAAAATATCTGGTTCACAGTTAGAGTGGGTAAAACGCAGGAGTGGCTTTGAAGTCAACACTGAGGGACGATTATGCCCTCAATGTAGGGCTATATACTATGTAGATATGAAATCTGCGAACGATGAGACCATCGAAGCGCCTACAGCCGTAGCCGATGATGACCAGCCCGAGGCGGGGTCAAGTTCCCGTTGTGTCATACTACCAGATATTCTACGGCAAGTTCGATTTGCAACATTACAATGACGTAGCTCGTTAAAAGAAGTTACTTTTGAAACAGCAATAATTTCACATAATCGCAAATTATTTAACTAAAAGACGGTTGCGAGTTAATATATGATACATTGAGTAATAACTAATCCTTTTGTATTGTTTGAAAATGGGATAAAAATGGAATTTCGACCGAAACGAATAATTCTGTACGACTGGCCTACAAAAACGTTACTGTCGAGGAAACCTGTTCATTTAAAAATAGAACGTACCAAAATAGCACAGAGTCGACTGTGCATTTGACGTCATAAAGGGCTAGCTGACCCGGCCTGGACAATAGATATACACACGCCACTGTCCGAGGGAGTTATTCTCGGGTAACCATCACACATTCTTTCTGCGCCCAAGCGGGTGGCGTTATCAGGGCGTGAAATCTGTAAACATCGGGTCATGGCCATTCATTAGTTCTAGTAAGACGGTCACTTATTCTATAACATGAACATAAACAGGTAATAGACGCTAAACTTATTTCAAAGAAATATGCCCGGATACTGGCTTGCGTATATTTAAGCTTTTTATAGCCATTGTATTGGTCCAAATGCCATTTTGCTGGGACCAGGAGAATAAATGTCTATATACATTCCATTACTCATTGTAGAAAACATATATATGATTGATAAGGACGGGTTGACATTCAATTCAAGGTTTGTTGCTCGACTTTTGTAGATTACAAGGTTAATAAACTTACTTAACTAGATTACAAAAGTTGTTGAAAATCCAACAAAATCACATGTAAAGTTAGACATCTACAAAGCACCGATTTTGACATTCAATCGGAGAGCAAGTTGTTACGGTAGAGATAAAATGGACTTTATAGTCTTAATGCTTTTTGAACTACGTTAGCTACAGCTGGGGAAGCCCTATGGAATATACGTTCTCTCTTTTCCTTAAGATTTCAACGAATTGTCAGATTTCCCTCATAGATGTCGTGTACCAAAACTAACGTCAAAAGTTCAAAGGTCAAATCTGGCTTAAAAATCAGGAAATCATTTTTTTCCCAATTTTTGATTCAATGGAAGTTCAACGATGGTCGAATAGGTCAACGATCAATGTCAAGGCCCCCTCTCCCCTCTCAAACAGGAAAGTATATTGAAATCATTTTATGCAGGGTTATTGCTCCAGTTCAAGGATATGAATTGTGATCAAACTTCAGATATTCCTCACGCTTATATTATGGCAAACAAAGAAACTTATTGAGGTCGAATTGTCAAAGGTGAAGGTCATTAGGGAGAAGCAAAAAAATCAGGAAATCATTTAAAATCACATATTTTTGTGATGGGATGCATTCGTGGGAAGCGATGTGTCGGGTAACAATATTTAGGTCAATTGGTCAACGATCAAGGTCACCGACCACCAGCAACCCACTGTATAACACGTAAAACTCATCAATTTTATTATGCGCCATATCACCGAATTTAAGCAACGTTGACCAGGCACTTGCGATTAATTGGTCAATACTTGGATGGTTGACCGGGTGCTGCTGGCTGGGCTGATCAGATAATAGGAACTGAGAACACTCTCGTGTCCTGGCACATGTACGCTACGTCGTGATATGACTGAAAAAATGTTGAAAACGACGTTAAATCCAACTCACCCACCCATTTTAATTTCGTAGTCAATAGTGCCGATTATGCCTTTCTTCTATTTTTTTTCCTTTTTTCTTATTTTTTATAATAATAACGTATTCTCGAATTGAATTAGTATTCTCAGCAGGTGTTCGCTAATGCAGTGATCCAAAATCTTTCTTTTTCTCTTTTGGTGTAAAATTTAAAAGTATTCTTTTTAACTGCAACATCTTTTACTAAATCAAAATGCTTATATCGGAGAATTCAACCGATGGGTGTTTTCGCATTATTTGACAGCCCGAGCTATTGAGATCTCCGTAATTGATTGAGCTCCAAATTTTAACAAAATTCAGAAATGATCCAGAATGTCTTTTGATTCAATTATATATATACGTTTGCCTATAATACTACACCAGGAATGCCCCAATAATACACCTGAGAACTTTCAGCTTTGTTTATTTGAATATATTAAAAATATCCCATGGAAAATGTTGTTGTCATTACCTATTTCTTTTCCTGTCCCTTAAACTCCTTTATTGATGCCTGGGCTATGGTCCGTGAACACAAAAGTTGAGTAGATATTTTTGTCGTTGTATATACCTTATTCTTTATCAACAAAAGAATAGGAATATATGTAGGACATTTTGTGATTTATTACTTTTGTACTTGTTTAAGTAAGAGTTGTTGATCAAAGACAGATCTGTGAATGGCGATCTGTCAGTGATCTAAACCAAGTCAAATGCGCATGTCAAGTTTAGCTTGGAGTTTTACTATATACCTTGGAGCGTGCGCTTGGGTAGTCATAATTCATTTACGATGCGTATGACAGCATCCGCTTGGTTGGAGATTATTCTCTGACAACAAGATTCACGAGACATTGGAGGGTTCTAAGGCTTCACACGTTGACCATCCTCTGTAAGTATATATAGGGTCTACATTATATATATATAGGACAAGTAAAGGTAAGTCGTTCATTGATACTTAGATTCAGCTTGATATAAAATATTGATTCAGGGAAATTTGTGATACATTTGGAAATGTAGCTCTGCTTGAATCACTTTTGGCTCTTGTGATGTTTTTAGAAATATTCAGTCAGTATATATTTGTCTGTGGGGTCATATGACTTCTTGTCAGTACCCCGGCATCGTTTTCCATCACCCTTTTAATGTTGCGATCAACTGCACTGACTGGCGAAACACTGTGTATATACCGATATAGCTTCGGGCAGTTTGAGTAGCTTCGGTATAAATTTCTAGGTAGTAGAATTTTGTTTCTTCCTATGCTTTAACAAGAAGGAATACTTTAACTAGTGATAATTAGCAAATTTTCCCCAAAAAATATTCAATAAGATAAACTTAATGGTCCTTTCTTCATATAGTAGGGTAGTTTGATTATTATTATACGAGTTATATCACTGGATAAAAATATTCCTCCATGCTGAAGCACAGACAGAAACGAAAAACTAGCCGGGAACACCTTAGGTACACTTTATACGGTACATGCAGTTATAGTGTGATACATATACGCAGGAAATTGGTCGTTGAAATATACTGTGGAGGCTAAGAATTTCTGGTGATTAAAAGTATCTGGCTTCTATCTTCTAATCAAGCTTGGAGATTTTTCTCCACATTTGCAACTATAGGCGGACATTTAAGAACCTGAGTTCATGGATCATTCAAAGGACAAGACCTTAACAATATACGATCACATCTGAGTTGGCAGTGTCACCTGATAACAGGGATATTTGTTTGACCACTGACAATCATTGTCATCAAATTTGGATAAGAATAATCTTCTTGTCTTTGGAGAGGATTTATAAGTTGACATGAGTTTAAAAAAAACAATAATAATAATAAACTTGTTTGTGGGCAAATTACAAAGACTCAAATCCAATGAGCTTCCGGTAACATTATATTTTATGCAGGTTTATGTGCAATGTACGTATCTCAAACCGGCGGCATTTCCATATCTCAAACCGGCTGAATTTCCATAAAATAGTACCGTGTAGGTCTATGGCCCGATATGAAAGAGAATATGGTTCGTGAATCATAGCTTTTATCTTTTTTTATCATATGTTTATTCATCATGACGCTCTGAATTCCCTAAACAAAGATCGATCTGGCACTATGGTAGAGCAGTCCCGTATGACGAGGCCATACAGACCTCGCCACTCAGGACGGAGTAAGATTTTGAACCCTGTTGGTTTATTGGGCTGACAGGTAGCAACGTTTTTTAGTCACCCACGACATTTACATACCATAATTATGCTGCCTGATGAGAGATATTATGAAATCAAACCTTTTTTTTCTGTTCTGGTTGCAAAACCAGGAAAGAGGGGCGAGAGGGTTTGGATAGGGCTCATTAGGAGTTCCAATAAAATGTTCTCAAGTGCTCATTTCAACAATGGTCATTTCAAAGTGCAGGGTCCACAATAATTATGAGGAAGGCATTAAAAATGTGTTGTTCTTTGTTTTCATATTTGCATCTATGTTATTCGTTATTTTAGACAATACGAATGCCAATGAGGACAAACCCATTTATCTATAAGAGTATCCCAAACACAGCGTCAACTTGATCTATAAGTTTCAAATAATATACTGGACCACTATTTTCCCCATGTAGCACCTGCAAGTGAAAATATTAATGCAAACATTTCAATTCATTTTCATTCCATTTTCCTGTATATCTCGGATGAATTTGACTTTATATTGGGCAAATATCACCCCGGTTATATTGCTTATACCACTTGTAGATGAATTTGAGGTACTTATACTTAACATTGAAAGCCCTATTGACTAAAATAACGTACAAAATAAATGTAAATATGAAATTATTTTTATTCTCCTTTCAATATCATCCTCATATCTAGATTGAAAAGTGGGTGAATTGTCATGACAATTATTCAAGCCATTGGGAAGAAATCCGCAAATGACTGATAAGGGCTGGTAAATTTGGTTAGTAAGATTTTATCGTTAACTTTCAGGCTCAATTGTTTTGAAAATACTTCACGGAAACTTTAACTTAATGGAGCTTAGGCCTATACTAGAGCTCTAGTAGGCATGATTTCATTTAATTTCGTATCCTGAGGCTATGGGAGGCAAAGTGCATGAGAACTACCCACTTAACGATTATCCACTAATTAACGCTAATTGGCTATAGATAGGTTTGTCTACTTAAGCGCGAAAATGTATTTTATGTCAAGCCCGGTGATTTTTACATCGGATAATTACCGCAAACTTCCGGAACTATCGAAATCTTGTTGTACTATAAAATAATGGGTGTATATTTATATTTCTTTTCTTTTCCCTTAAACTCCTTTATTGATGCCTGGGCTATGGTCCGTGAACACAAAAATTGAGTAGATATTTTTGTCGTTGTATATACCTTATTCTTTATCAACAAAAGAATATGAATATATGTAGGACATTTTGTGATTTATTACCTTTGTACTTGTTTAAGTAAGAGTTGTTGATCAAAGACAGATCTGTGAATGGCAATTTGTCAATCATCTAAGCCAAGTCAAATGCGCATGTCAAGTATAGCTTCGCGTTATACTATATGCTTTGGAGCGTGCGCTTGGGTATTCATAATTCCTTTACGATGTGTATGACAGCATCGGCTTGGTTGGAGATTATTCCCTGACAACAAGATAGGAGGGTTATAAGGCTTCACACGTTCATCTTCTGCAGGTCTACATTATATATATATATATATATATATAGGACAAGTAAAGGTAAGTCGTTCATTGATACTTACATTCAGCTCGATATAAAATATTAATTCAGGGTAGTGTGATACATTTGGAAATGTAGCTCTGCTTGAATCACTTTTGGCTCTTGTGATGTTTTTAGAAATATTCATTCAGTATATATTTATCTGTGGGGTCATATGACTTCTTGTCATTTCCGCGGCATCGTTTCCCACCAACCTTTCAATGTTGGGTTTAACTGCAGTGACTGGCGACACACTGTGTATATACCGATATAGCTTCGGGCAGTTTGGCTAGCTTCGGTATAAATTTCTAGGTAGTAGAATTTTGTTTCTTCCTATGCTTTAACAAGAAGGAATATTTTAACTAGTGATAATTAGGATATTTTCCCAAAAAAATATTCAATAAGATAAACTTAATGGTCCTTTCTTCATATAGTAGGGTAGTTTGATTATTATTATACGAGTTATATCACTGGATAAATATATTCCTCCATGCTGAAGCACAGACAGAAACGAAAAACTAGCCGGGAACACCTTAGGTACACTTTATACGGTACATGCAGTTATAGTGTGATACATATACGCAGGAAATTGGTCGTTGAAATATACTGTGGAGGAAATTGGTCGTTGAAATATACTGTGGAGGAAATTGGTCGTTGAAATATACTGTGGAGGCTAAGAATTTCTGGTGATTAAAAGTATCTGGCTTCTATCTTCTAATCAAGCTTGGAGATTTTTCTCCACATTTGCAACTATAGGCGGACATTTAAGAATCTGAGTTCATGGATCATTCAAAGGACAAGACCTTAACAATATACGATCACATCTGAGTTGGCAGTGTCACCGGTCATCTGATAACAGGGATATTTGTGTGACCACTGACAATCATTGTCATCAAATTTGGATAAGAATAATCTTCTTGTCTTTGGAGAGGATTTATAAGTTGACATGAGTTTATTTACTATAAAATAGTACCGTGTAGGTCTACGGCCCGATATGAAAGAGAATATGGTTCGTGAATCATAGCTTTTATTTTTTTTTATCATATGTTTATTCATTATGACGTCTGAATGACGAGGCCTCGTGACCGCCTGAGTCAGGGAGAACAAAGACCGTCCCAAGTGACGAGCTCGCCATACAGACCTCGCCACTCAGGACGGAGTAAGATTTTGAACCCTGTTGGTTTATTGGGATGACAGGTGCAATGTTCCAGGCTATTAATAGAAAAAGTAGTAAAATAATATTGTGTAATTAATGGATGGCGATTAATGTCGGAAAATGCCCAAACATGACAAGTATTTATCAAACGTGGTTCTAACAACAGATGATAGCAACGTTTTTCAGTCACCCTTATGCTGCCTGATGAGAGATATTATGAAATCAAACCTTTTTTTTCTGTTCTGGTTGCAAAACCAGGAAAGAGGGGCGAGAGGGTTTGGATAGGGCTCATTAGGAGTTCCAATAAAATGTTCTCAAGTGCTCATTTCAACAATGGTCATTTCAAAGTACAGGGTCCACAATAATTATGAGGAAGGCATTAAAAATGTGTTGTTCTTTGTTTTCATATTTACATCTATGTTATTCGTTATTTTAGACAATACGAATGCCAATGAGGACAAACCCATTTATCTATAAGAGTATCCCAAACACAGCGTCAACTTGATCTATAAGTTTCAAATAATATACTGGACCACTATTTTCCCCATGTAGCGCCTGCAAGTGAAAATATTAATGCAAACATTTTCAATTCATTTTCATTCCATTTTCCTGTATATATCTCGGATGAATTTGACTTTATATTGGGCAAATATCACCCCGGTTATATTGCTTATACCACTTGTAGATGAATTTGAGGTACTTATACTTAACATTGAAAGCCCTATTGACTAAAATAACGTACAAAATAAATGTAAATATGAAATTATTTTTATTCTCCTTTCAATATCATCCTCATATCTAGATTGAAAAGTGGGTGAATTGTCATGACAATTATTCAAGCCATTGGGAAGAAATTCGCAAATGACTGATAAGAGCTGAAATTTGGTTAGTACGATTTTATGGTTAACTTTCAGGCTCAATTGTTTTGAAAATACTTCACGGAAACCTTAACTTAATGGAGCTCAGGCCTATACTAGAGCTCTTGTATGCATGATTTCATTTAATTTCGTATCCCGAGGCTATGGGTGGCAAAGTGCATGAGAACTACCACTTAACGATTACCCACTAATTAACACTAATTGGCTATAGATAGGTTTGTCTACTTAAGCGTGTAAATGTATTTTATGTCAACGCCGGTGACTTTTACATCGGATAATTACCGCAAACTTCCGGAACTATTGAAATCTTGTTGTACTATAAAATAATGGGTGTATATTTATAGACTTGTCATTCAATCCATCGCATGCATTTTGTTTTATTCAAACTTAGAAATATTAACTTTAAATAACTCACCCGACGTGATATTTCATTTGAACATTTATATGACGGAACGCGGAAGCGATATCGTCCCATTCATGCCAATAAATCCGTTTGTTAACAAGGAGTTTAATTGTTTCGGTTATGTGCGCGCCTTCAAGTGAAAAGCTTATATTATTCAGCAGTATATTTTTAAAAGAGAACACGACGGACGTGAATGCTGTTTGACTGTGATATCCTCATCTATTGTGTCATTGTCAGGTATGGTAGAATAGGAAAAAGACGAAATATTTTATGAGCTTGTGTTATATAAATGAGCGAAACTCGGACAATTTCGTGCATTTCGAAGTTGAGCAGCCTGGGGTTTATATATGAAAATATATCGGACTATATTTCTCGGACCTGTACGGTATGTTTTTTAATGATTTCGTAAGTATATTTTGTGAACTGACGGCCAATATTTGTATATTTACACTCGGATTAGTCCGAGTACACTCGGATTAGTCCGAGCATTCCCTCCCACAATATGGTTAAGTTCTGACAGATTGTCCATTTACATCGCGCGAGACTCGCTTGCATGATTCTATGTTGAATTTGGCAGATTGTCGTGGCTGAGTGAAAGATGTATATCTAATTACCGAGAAGTGCAGGATTGTTTGACTTCATCCCAGTTCAAAAACAAATAGTCCATCTCCAAAAAATGATGGACTATGGAGTTTAAATGATGGGGAATGTGCATAATTCTTATTCTTAATAAGTATTCTTTGAAATAATTGCGCATGAACAATTGGCATACCAGATTTTGCATGTGTGACCATTTGATTCTATTTACCTTACGGTGTTGTTTCTTTGTCAACGGACAAGGAACTCTAACACAGTCCACTGTCAACACTAATGGCTAGAATGAGACCGACCCTGCAGTCTTGGACACGAACTCTAGCTGTCGAGGTGATCAGTCAGATTTAATATCCGGTTCCTATTGATATGGAAAGGCTATAAAAATATGTTTCAACCAATATCATGATTGTGATAACAGCATTGAATCAACTTCTGCCATGAAATAGGTCCAGATTCTACTGGTTCAAATTGTATTGTGATTCTCTATGATACAATGACGTCTCTGGTGGATTTTCCTCCATCTGAAAAAGCCTAATTTTAACACAGAAGTAAATGGAAAAAACTTCGAAAAAGGCTACTTCAGCTCTGATTTTAACACATAATTTGAACGGATGTACTATCTTTTACTTAGCTAAATAATATATAGCCCTCAAGAGTATGAGGGCTATAGGTCGGCCCCAGTCACCTCCGGCGAGGGTTTTAGATAATTTTATTACGAATCACCCACCTCTGAACCTGCCGTACATCTAATCTCTATCCCCTCCTGCGCACTATTTCAAAATCTTGCACACTATTGTGAAATAGTAACGAATGTATCGCCGTCTGAATTTCCCAGACGACTTCCACTTTAAACGCGCCATGTTAACCGTATAGAGTGACGTCACCAACATGGTGAGAGCTAGAAGTTTCCGACTGGAAAATTCAGACGGCGATATATTCGTTACTATTTCACAATAGTGTGCAAGATTTTGAAATAGTGCGCAGGAGGGGATAGAGTTTAGATGTACGGCAGGTTCAGAGGTGGGTGATTCGTAATAAAATTATCTAAAACCCTCGCTGGAGGTGACTGGGGCCGACGTATAGCCCTCATACTCTTGAGGGCTATATTATTTAGCTATCTTTTACTTCGCCAAGTGGTAGAAATTTATATCAAGTATGAGAGAAGATTTTTAGGAAAAACATGTTACGCTTTATTGAGGCCTAGGTTAAAAATCCCCCCAGTTGCGCGGGTGGCGATCACGGCACTGTAATTGATAGAACAGCTGATCCTTTGTTTAGAGCCGCTGTTACTTCCGTTGTGTCTAAGAGATTAACACCAATTGCGGAAGGACAAAGTACTTTTATCTTAAACTTTGACCTACAAAATAGGTTAAGATCAGTAAACGTCAATATAGTTGAATCAATAAGCAGAATTTCCACTGTGGTGTAAATGTAGAAAAAGCTGGCTCCAAGGCCTCTAGAGATATTATGCCAAAAGCCTCGCCATGTATGTGACCTTGGGAAATAGGTCAAGGTCATTCATCCTCAATTAAATTCTGGTAAATAACCAAATGTATATCCGGTATTAATTTAGGAAGGCTAACTGTATCATGCTAAATGTATCGAATGGATATTTAATCTGTAATTTGATCTCGAAAAATAGGTCAGTGTCGATCATGTACAATATAAGCTTCATGCCCAACTGTTGTACGACTTTGGAGAGCTTGGCTGGAGTCTTTCAACACATATCGTGTTCACATCTGATATGGAGAGAGAGACGGATGGTCAAACGGACAGACAGACGACGCCGACGATGACAATACCCGCTTTGTCAAAATTGGTCGAGGGGTGAAAAATAGAAAAACTATATTCCGCCGTTCTACAAAACTTACCTCAAATAGATAATATATACTATACATAGTGTTACCAATTGCAGTTTTATTTCATGGCTTACTATATTTTGCGGAAAGAATAAGATTATGTGAAATGACAATTTGCGAAATGGAAACGAGATTTCAGGAAGCGAGAATTCTAATTATTGGGAATGTTGGTCAGACCTCCAAGAATGATAGTCCGCTCCTTGTAATGATAATCCACATAAAGGAAAAGGAGTCAGCAGAAGACAAAAAAATGAGTGGTTGAGAAAGTGATGTGTCAACAGCATATATAACAGACAACCGACTGCCCGATATCATGCCTTGACAAACGAAGTCACCTAGATTGACTCAAAGATAAAAACTACCACATTTCA
Source organism: Hanleya hanleyi (assembly GCA_036873755.1). NCBI lineage: Eukaryota > Metazoa > Mollusca > Polyplacophora > Lepidopleurida > Hanleyidae > Hanleya > Hanleya hanleyi. Next base: position 46,964 of record JAVTVY010017347.1, on the reverse strand, counting down.
TGCTAATTGCTTACACGTTCACGTAACACTTTCACAACTTTTTGTCTTATTTTGTTTTTGAATGTCTTACTTTTTTTTTAAATGACTTACTATTTTGGAAGGTCCCACTGGGAGATAGCTTACAGTGAGTGCTCACGTCTCAACAGTATAAATATAAAAAATCTCTTTGAAGCTTACGCTATTATGTTGTCATACAACGCTTGCCATTGGACTTTACTGTGTCACTACAAGTCCACAAACGTGTTTACTGTATTATATCATTGAAAAGTTATAACGAGTTATATTTTCAGTATGTTCCAACCTAACAACCGGCACTACGATGAAAAATGTCATCGACCTATTTTATCTGACTTATGTGTGTGTGTGTGTGTGTTTTTGTTTTTTTGCTTCTAGATACGGTACCCAAAACTTGATAAGTGGGGTCAATAATTATCATATTTAAAATGAATAAATAAATAAACATAGAGATTGTGTGTCGTATCAATTTTGTGACTGGACTATTTAATCTCTCCAATGAGATACAGGCAGTGTAATCTTGTGTACTGTAAGGCGACGAGTTCGTATGTAGCAAAAACAACAGGACGGACGGATCACTAAGGCTATTTTTCTTCACATTATTCGTTTATATATCGAAGAATATGTGAACGACTGGTCAGAGCATTTCCACAAAGTGGAGGCTCTGAGCATTACGCAGGAACATATACCGCCTCCGCCGCCGTTACTATTTCAAATGCGGTTAATATCTCTGAAAGCGTTAAAGATTTTTGGTCCCATTTTGTACGCTACCCTCCTCAGGTCCAGGGAATTGATCTGATTCGTAGCTTCTGGTAGCTTGTTGAACGACTCTTGTGAATTTTCACGAAAAGAGCGAATCTGGCAACTCATTCTGAGACATTTTCGTAAAATACAAATCAACCAATTTTAAAGTTGAGAACCAGTGTATTCAGCATTGCCAAACATTGATATAATATTGCTCATTTAATTCCATTGCTATACACAAATGAAATGCACTATTGTATTGATGTTGATGTTGAAAACTCACACACATTTAATGTAATATTTCACAGTCAGACAATAGGTAACTCCTTTAAACTTTGTTAAACTCCTGTGGTCTCAGTGAACCTGTACAAAATCTCTGAGATTGGCTGGAGTTTCCTATATGCATGTTTATTCATAAGCGAATGAATATGCCGGATCTCCTTTTGACAAATTTAAATTGGGCAATCAAATGTTTGAAACCGGAAGTGTAGCCTTTAGTAAACTAGCTATAGAATGCATTGGCCACCTCCCGACTCATAACGCATGATGTGACGTTGTTGCGCAGTAATATTAGGATGTGCCGTGTTCGCAAGATTCAAAACAATCATCGAGTGATGCATCACGGGAGATTAGCTGATGCTGAAATTCAAATAATTAGCCTATGAAACTTAAATAACTAGTGTCAACCATGATCCCCAGCTTGTAGTCACCACATCTGATCTGTCGTGTGTAGAGACAGTGCAAGTGTCTACTGGTGTAGGTGGTTTGACGAGTGCCATTGCCGCCTAGCGTTCCAATCCAATGTTACACACCTTTAGTTGATTTGCTTCTGAACGTAAGTAATACGATAAGGGTATATAACAAGATAGTACATGAAGTTGAATGGGTTCGGAAAGAGCAACCTTGCGTATTATCTTACAAGTCCTGTTTGGTTACAAGACCTATCGGGTTGTCTGGTCTAACATCCGGGATGTCAGATGTCATCGATCATTAAGTACGCTAAGTGACTACGTGATAGTTCGAGATCTTAATAGTGGTTAAACCAGGTATTGCTCATTAATTCTAGTTCTGAAAATCGCTTTCTGTGCACGCAAATAACGAATTGTTGAAATGTTGGCTGAATTATTTACATGTGGATGTGGATTTCTCTTTATTTGAATGTGATACCGGTATCAACTCGGACTTGAATCATGTAACTACGGAAGCCAGTTCGTGCCACTTCGAAGTCAAGTACTAGTTATAGCAACTCGCAATTGCTGAAATAGCTATGTCGTGAATACGAGAGAGTAATTCGCAATTTCGAAGGAGCGAAAATTAGAAGCACTGACTTCGAAGTGGCAAGAACTGACTCGTTATTACAGTCAAACTATCGAGGTAGTAACTCGTAATAGCTGAAATAGCTATTCCGTGAATACGAGAAAGTATCTCGTAATAGCTGAAATAGCTATGTTGCGAATACGAGACAGAAGCTGGTAATTGCTGTAATAGCTATGTCGTGACGTGAATACCAATTAGTAATCCGTAACTCCGAGACAACTACGAATAAAAACAATACAGAGGTGTACCTGACTCACACTGGTCTAAAATAACTCTACCCTGATCTGGATTGACGATTATATTGATATAGTAAATATATAGTAAATGATTAAAAATCTAAAATATATTTTCCAATGCACTTTTCTTTGCTGACATAGTCCTTCTTGTAGCCGAGACAATATAGAGTTTTTAACGCATTTTTCAATTTTATCTGTATTTTCTTTGTGGACTTTTGTTGGCAGTCCTAAAAACAATTGTTTTCGTGGATTTTCATTCATGCAGATACACGTGAATGTCAAACTTGTTGTAGTGGGCTTCTCCTTGGGGCAAGGAACATTTTGGATGTTTGGCTTAACTCTACTGAAGCAAGATACACCCAATAAGAGACTCTTTCGTATTACTCGACTTTCAAATACCGGTAATTTGATAACGTGTAATCCCCTTAACATAAAGACTGCTGTCTGTCTTCACTCTCTGAGAACAGACTCCCTCGTTTGAATATAAACAACATGGCAGGGTAATCAACTCTGCCATTCTAAGGTAACATTTAGTGATACTGTGAAACAAAATCAACCAATCACAAAGGATGACACAACCCTTGACTACTAGCTGCGAGTTTGTTAAACAGCATCGAAGGCTATGAATGAGTTATATTATGAGACAAAAAATGTATGCTTATTTACTTTTCTTTATTTTCAGTTGAATGAATATTCCCAATAACTAAAGTTGACAGAATGAGACAAAACAACGGACAAAACTTGACAGTCGGAATCTTGGGAACGGGAAATTTCGCCGCAGCGTTAACCAATCGTCTGCTGTGTTCGGGTCATGACGTCATCGTCGGAAGCAGACGACCGGAGGGGCGTAATCTATTGGTTGATCACTGCTACTGCAACTTCAACATAACCTCCATCGAAGATTGCATTCATAAATCCGATATCATCATAGTAGCGATACATCCGGAATCTTACAAAGACACTCTGTCTGTTCACAGAAATAAATTCTCGTCCAAAATTGTGGTGGACGTCTCGAATCGACATTCGGCATCTCGCGGGGGAGAATCGTTCGCAGAGTATTTGGCAAATATATTGCCTTCCGCGCGAGTTGTCAAGGCGTTCAATGTCATTCCTTCTTCTGTTATGAACCGGACATCCCTCGATGGCCAAACTAGAGTGTTTCTGGCAGGAAACGACATCGAAGCTAAAGAGAATGTCGCGAATTTGGCGGTTAACATGGGGTTTTCGCCAAAGGATACTGGACCTCTGAAATCTGCAAGATTCCTCGAGGATTTCAACCGTCGCGCATTTCCCGCATGGCGAGGAGCAGCCATAACCACAATCGGAGTCTTTAACTTATGGCTGGTGTATGTAATAATCATGATCTTCTCTGAAAACAGAACAGAAAATTTCAACCAACTCTTTCTAAAAGTGTTGAACAAGCCCATCTGTCTAACGGCAATAACGCTCATGGCCTTCATCCATATTCCAGGGCCGTTGGCTTCAGCGGTCCGTTTGTGCGCGGGAAAGAGGAGAAGATCGCCAAAATGGTTCGAAAAGTGGAAAAATACCAAAACTCAGTTCAGTGTGTTTTGCTTCGTGCTAGTTGCTCTGCACGTTTTGATATCAATACTGATAACGAACAATACATATTTCCCCGCACTATACGAATCTGTGGGCAGCACACCGTGTAACCGGACCCATTCGGAGGTTTCCGGGATCTCCGAATGGATGAACTGGAAAGGGGAAGCAGGTTTATTGCTAGGATTTCTAGCACTGGTCGCGCTGTCAGTAGTTGGTGTTACCGCTTTACCGGGAATCCGAGCGACCCTGAACTGGAAAGAGAAACATTTGACCCAATCGACGATGAGCTATGTCGCCATATTCCTTGCCGTTTGCCACGTGACTCTGCTAGCCGTCGCTGATTGGACCAGCAATGGTGGCTCGCCATTTTACCACGCTACGTCATTTCTGTGCATTATACTTCCTACGGCGGCCATTATATTGGCTTTCGTTGTTGCTATGCCGTGTGTCTACAATTTTTCCAAGAAAAGGAAAGCCAGCGCTCAGTTTTACAACGTGAACAAAAAGTGTAACTGTGGAAATAACGGCAAGGATTCTTTGATTGAAGGAAACGATTGTGAAGTTACTATATTTCAAGAGAGTGCGCGGCTGTCGGATAGAGTAGGATATAAAACTCTCGTCGAAGAGGAGGAATGATTTTGAAACTTAAAAATAGTTGACTGAAGCTCAGACTGAGATATTTTATTATAGTCATTGAACTTGGTGCTTACGGCGTAGTTCACAAGTTTATTCCGAAATACTCATGGTTTCGTTCAGTCATATACCAGTACCCAAGTGGATTCTGACTCGAATTGCCTTATCACGCATGCACCGTAACATCTCGCCAGAAAAGGAAATAAAAATAAATATACCATTGCCCGGAGAACGAAAGAATCGAGTTAGTGGTACCTTCGTATACGACACTTTGTAGTTGTCTATTGTGTACAATGTGACTTTGCTTTGTGCACATATCAGGGTGTACAACATCCAATGATTTGATGTTATCTAAAAAGACGATGTGACATTAAATATGGCCCTCGTGTGTTTGAAAATGCAGGCTATGCGAATAACGCTGACCAACAAATCGACTGTATTTACCGATAACAGTCTGCTATCGGGAGGTCTAACAGACTCACTGATTGGCTAAATTCGAACCATGAGAGGTATGATAGCACTCCATTTCCAGTCCACAGTCTGACTTTACAGTCAGCGGTAAAGATCTCGCGACCTTCGTGACAACAGCCCAGGACGCCGACCACTCTGCCACGGAAACAGTCTGCCAGTTAAACTTAGAGCATGCACTTGTTATACCTAGAAGAACTGTAAGTCATTTGGCTTGTGTTTAATAGTTGGGGCTGGCCTCCCCTTCATAACACTCTTCAGCATGGGAGGGAGGGATTTTCTCGAGGAAAACGGCGTGTGCGGAAGATCAAAGTCTGTTGTAGCAGTTTCGTAGCTCATTTTGGTATGCTTTCATGCCTGGCAGGTCATGACGCGCCTCCATTGGAAGTGTTCTGATTAGACATGACATATTGTACGTATTGGAGCTGACGTGGTCAGGCTTGTGTGCGTGCGCACTTTAAAGAAGGAAAACCTCACTGTCGGTAAAGCCCCATCCAAACTCCCAGTAAGAACCGGAGCCAGAAGCTATTGCTGTGTATGGCTTGCACAGAAATGAAAATGATTAGTTTGTAAGTCTGCAATGAGCGCAATCACCGCTATCTCATGATAGCCACTCAGGCTTGGCGCAAGTCTATCTTTGTACACTCTCCAGTAATGATGCTTTTTGGGCCTTTTACGCATGCGTACAAATCGTTGTTCTGTTAACCCGTTGTACATATTTTTTAATAAGGACACCAATTGTCTAATGGTTGGGCATATATCCTAAAGGCTGAGCCGGGGTACAGTTTCGGAACATTTTTTTAATTATTATTTTTTTTATTGAAAAGAATTTTACATGCATATATATTTCGGAACATGTTTAGGCAAACATTTTGGTTTTTACAAACAGGCCTGCTAACATGATTAAGATTTAAACACATTTCTAAACGATGTGTTCAAACCTAAACACGTTTCAGCTTGAACATGTTTCCAAACTGTAACGTTAAAGAATGTGTTCAAATCATAAACCCATAATTTACTATGTAGTAGTCATATTATGTATACTGTATTGTGTTAATTAATTATAGCGTTCAGGGAGGCTTGTACAATATGAACAAAAGATAAAGCGGATGTGCTAGTTCTCTCAATTGATTGGTCAACAGGAAGTGGCAGTTACATAATCTGATTGGACAGTTGGTATTGTGGATTATAATTTATTGTTTGTCTGCCTGCTAATTATTTTGTTGATCTTTACAAGAGGTTGGACAAACTGATCACTATGACCAATTTACTAATGCTAATTAAATAATCTTGTCTTTACTGTTAATTTTATGCTAATATTGTCGATTTTGCAATTTTGAATGTCGCGAATTTTGCTATTCATAATTCTTTGAAAGATGGAAATAAATCAGAAACTAATCCAGATATACTCAGAGTAGAACATCCACAATCAGTTCTAAACTTCAAGCAACTACAACGCATGTGGATCAGTATTCACACATAGCAGGGTACATTTATCCCCATGGGAGTGTCTTTTGTTTGATCCTTGCTAATCTGATAAAAAAAAAAGACCAAACAAAATACATCTCCTGTTACCCCAAATTATATGGCCGCTCTATGAAACCTATTGCAACATTCCATAAGCGGGGAATACACGACGAATGGCGAAAGGCTGGGAATCCTGTCCAGATTTAAAAACAATTTGAAAACAATTATAGAAGCCATCTATCCTTCGTACTGGAAAGAAGGGGAGGTAACCAGTCTAAAAGACGAATCTGTTGTTCTCGACGTCTCGCATTACGTGACGATCTCGCGTTTGAGTCCGACAGGTGGTACGATATGACGCCGTTCGCAAGATACACTGGGTTATTGCCACTCTATCTTGGAACTGGAAAGAAGGAGAGGCAACCAATCTAATGTATTAACCCCTGTAATAGACAAAGATACAGCCCCTGCTTCTGCTGTGATAACTAAAAAAAACAACTCTGTATAGAATGGTATAAGTGACCATATTTGTGTAATGCTCCTAAAAGGTTAGCTTTGTCTCGGTGTTTCCTGAAAAGTAGTCATTGACCATGTTTTACTGTGTCATGTGATTTATGAGATAAATAATTGTATATGTGTGTAAGCCTCTGCCATCATTCCTCTCAGTCAGCATGGTTGTAAACTATTGACTTTTTTATTCAATTTAAATCTTCAATAAATAAATTTTATTCAATTCCCATCTCAGATTACACATTTGTCTGTTTGTATTATTGGTCTTCTCTCTTCCTGTTTATCATAAATTTATTTGCTGGAAACTTAGTTTCTGGGTATTTTCCTAACACGCTTAAAACTAAAGTGTCTAAACTTACTCGTAAAGTGTTGAAATAACCCTTTAAGTGTGTCCACAGGGACAATACTTAAAGAGCAGTCCCTGTGGATGCACTTAAATGGTTATTTCAACACTTTACGAGTAACTTTCAACACTTTAGTTTTAAGCGTGCAGTTGTCTTTTATCGATAACGTTGTGAAGTTCTCTCCCCAGAATATAGACTTCGTTACCTATGCTCGTTTCTGCAAAGCGAGGTGGAAACAAATATAGAACAAAAGAAGGGTTCCATTTACATATAGGAACAACCTGGGTTCATGTAAAACTCTTTCAATATGGAACGGAGATTGGTTTGTTCAAGTTTTTGTTCTACAGATGTTACAGAAAGAAACATATGTTTTCATTCATCCGTAAAGAGACCAAAACATTCTGAGAGTGAAAACTGACAAATGTATTCTCCAGATACATCCGAGTTACCTGTAGATCTGTGAAACAGCCGTGAGTGAAGTTATTACTTCATCTACTTGACTAATGCACATCGACCATCGGCCAACCATGAAATCTGCCAACCGAAACCCAACGTTGGCCCGACGTTGGTCACCGACAATGAGCCAACCGCGACAATGACGCAAACCGTGCCAACCAAAGCAAAATGTTGGCCCAACGTCGTCGTGTTACCTGGGGTGTTAGAGACAGTGTAGCATATTTCTGTTGGATGAATTTTTGTCATGGTAATAAAGTACCCTCAGTAGTATAGAGCCGTGAAATACTCGTCCCGGCGCCTCACTGCGCATGCGCAGAAAACAAAAAATGAGGTGTCTGCGCAGGTTTGGGGAGGTCATGGGGAGGTGTGCGCAGGAGTGTTCTGCGCAAGTGTATGACGTCACTTCCGGTCCGCGTGAATCGGGCGTGACCTGGGGATGTATTCCTCCGCGGTGATGCGGTCTGGCGGTGATGCGGTCTGCCTCCGCGAACAGAAAGTAGTCCCAAATACGTGGATTTTCGTGAGAATGTTCGGCAATCTTCAGGGCGAGAGGGACCCCTACTGGACTGATTGGATCGAGTGAGGTGTCAAAGTGAAGCGCTCCTCCAGGGTCATCCAGTCATGTGTGGGTGCATGTAAAATTAGGATTTGTCCCGAAAATAGAAAAAGCGGAACACGGACTTTATCCCTAAAATAGGGGAAAACTCCTATCAACCCTATCACAAAGGGCTAATATCGGTCCCTGGCTTATCGGGGCCTGCTGAGAGAGGAAGGGTGGGGGAGTGGGTGTATGTAAAATGAGGATTTGTCCCAAAAATATGAAAAGCGGAACACGGACTTTACCCCTACAATAGAGGAAAACCCCTATCAACCCTATCCCAAAGGGCGAATATCGGTCTCCGGGTTTATTGGGGTCTGCCTATTAAGTCAATCGGGTGGATGCATGTAAAATGAGGATTTTTCCCGGAAAATATAAAAAGCGGAACACGGACTTTACCCCTAAAATAGGGGAAAACTCCTATCAATTCTTCCTGGCCCGGCCCGGCCGCAGCGCGCGCGTTATTCGGGCGCACGCCTGCGCGGCATCATCGGAAGTGCGCGGGTGAATTTCGGGTCAAAAGGGCAAAGGTCAAAATGTCAAAGGTCCCCCTTCCGACAATGTTCGGGCCAATAGATAACCTTCATCCGCCCTCCCGAATCACCCATGGAATGCACAGGATCCCCGACAATATCGCCAGCACTATGCCCATGCTAAATGACCAGCGGGGAACCCTCAGTTTTTCGCAGAACCGTTTTGGCACGAAAAAATACATGCAACGATGTAACTTATAGTAATAAACTTAATCTATATGTGTTGGACGAGTCTCCACTCGCCGCCTTCCTGGTCTTTACCCGCACCTCGAAACTCTATAGTTTTTTCACTCCACTTGTTGCTCTTGTAAATGGTATCTCCTCGTCAAAAATTGTGTGCTGGAATGCCCGCTCTTAACCTAGACCAAAACATGTACTTAGTCTGTGGGCTGATTTCATTGGCTCTCTATTTTACTGCAGTGCTCTAGCATTGTTTTCTGGACATTGATTGGTTACATTTGGCCCCATCCTAGGCCACTGATTGGCTACTTTCTCAACGGTGTTCAAGGCCAGTTTGACCGAATCCCCACATGTCTGATATAGCCTTCATGCATTATACTCATATAGAAAACACACAAGACAGGGTTTTTTTTGGTGAGATCTCCTTTTGTTTTTTATTCAGCAATAAATAACAACAACAACGTGAGAACAACCACGTGAAAACTGAAGCCCAGAACAGGGGGCTTGCACGTTGAAATCGATAGAACTTAAGCCCAGAACAGGGGGCTTGTACATTGAAATCGATAGAACTTAAGCACAGAACAGGGGGCTTGTACATTGAAATCGATAGAACTTAAGCCCAGAACAGGGGGCTTTTCGTGAAAGAACTTAAGCCCAGAACGGGGCTTGTACATTGAAATGATGGGCGGCCCAGTCATATACGAGTACATCTCGGTCCTCGGCCTTGGGGTACTCGTCAAACATCTGTACGATGGTAGATAAGGCTCTTCCCCGGCATCGATGGTACAGGTAAAACAAGCAATATTGTCCGCACACGCTACTGGTCAGGCTTTGCAACGTTTGATTGTTCCAACACCACGTCTCTGTGCCTTGATCCATGAAGTCTGTTAAATCGGGATGGAGGAGTGGCAGGCCGTACGGGTCAAAGTATTCGCCCTGCTGGTCTGTCAAGTACACGGCCACCCAATGTTCACCGGGCCGATCCATCGGGTCCGTGTTGAGAACGTAAGCAGTAGGATACATACGGTCTAATGGGAACACATCTCGGGCGAACACCCCTTGAAAGACCATACGTGTCCCTGGGTCATTCTCCAGCACAGTCGTTATCTGATCTGTATCCATGTTAGGTGGCAAAGTCACACAGGACGTTGCAAGCCTTGTCCACTTGAATGATGTCAAACTCGGCGTCAAATACATCCGAGTTACCTGTAGATCTGTGAAACAGCCGTGAGTGAAGTTATTACTTCATCTACTTGACTAATGCACATCGACCATCGGCCAACCATGAAATCTGCCAACCGAAACCCAACGTTGGCCCGACGTTGGTCACCGACAATGAGCCAACCGCGACAATGACGCAAACCTTGCCAACCAAAGCAAAATGTTGGCCCAACGTCGTCGTGTTACCTGGGGTGTTAGAGACAGTGTAGCATATTTCTGTTGGATGAATTTTTGTCATGGTAATAAAGTACCCTCAGTAGTATAGAGCCGTGAAATACTCGTCCCGGCGCCTCACTGCGCATGCGCAGAAAACAAAAAATGAGGTGTCTGCGCAGGTTTGGGGAGGTCATGGGGAGGTGTGCGCAGGAGTGTTCTGCGCAAGTGTATGACGTCACTTCCGGTCCGCGTGAATCGGGCGTGACCTGGGGATGTATTCCTCCACGGTGATGCGGTCTGGCGGTGATGCGGTCTGCCTCCGCGAACAGAAAGTAGTCCCAAATACGTGGATTTTCGTGAGAATGTTCGGCAATCTTCAGGGCGAGAGGGACCCCTACTGGACTGATTGGATCGAGTGAGGTGTCAAAGTGAAGCGCTCCTCCAGGGTCATCCAGTCATGTGTGGGTGCATGTAAAATTAGGATTTGTCCCGAAAATAGAAAAAGCGGAACACGGACTTTACCCCTAAAATAGGGGAACCCTATCACAAAGGGCGAATATCGGTCCCTGGCTTGTCGGGGCCTGCTGAGAGAGGAAGGGTGGGGGAGTGGGTGTATGTAAACTGAGGATTTGTCCCAAAAATATGAAAAGCGGAACACGGACTTTACCCCTACAATAGAGGAAAACCCCTATCAACCCTATCAACCCTATCCCAAAGGGCGAATATCGGTCTCCGGGTTTATTGGGGTCTGCCTATTAAGTCAATCGGGTGGATGCATGTAAAATGAGGATTTTTCCCGGAAAATATAAAAAGCGGAACACGGACTTTACCCCTAAAATAGGGGAAAACTCCTATCAATTCTTCCTGGCCCGGCCCGGCCGCAGCGCGCGCGTTGTTCGGGCGCACGCCTGCGCGGCATCATCGGAAGTGCGCGGGTGAATTTCGGGTCAAAAGGGCAAAGGTCAAAATGTCAAAGGTCCCCCTTCCGACAATGTTCGGGCCAATAGATAACCTTTATCCGCCCTCCCGAATCACCCATGGAATGCACAGGATCCCCGACAATATCGCCAGCACTATGCCCATGCTAAATGACCAGCGGGGAACCCCCAGTTTTTCGCAGAACCGTTTTGGCACGAAAAAATACATGCAACGATGTAACTTATAGTAATAAACTTAATCTATATGTGTTGGACGAGTCTCCACTCGCCGCCTTCCTGGTCTTTACCCGCACCTCGAACCTCTATAGTTTTTTCACTCCACTTGTTGCTCTTGTAAATGGTATCTCCTCGTCAAAAATTGTGTGCTGGAATGCCCGCTTTTAACCTAGACCAAAACATGTACTTAGTCTGTGGGCTGATTTCATTGGCTCTCTATTTTACTGCAGTGCTCTAGCATTGTTTTCTGGACATTGATTGGTTACATTTGGCCCCATCCTAGGCCACTGATTGGCTACTTTCTCAACGGTGTTCAAGGCCAGTTTGACCGAATCCCCACATGTCTGATATAGCCTTCATGCATTATACTCATATAGAAAACACACAAGACAGGGTTTTTTTTGGTGAGATCTCATTTTGTTTTTTATTCAGCAATAAATAACAACAACAACGTGAGAACAACCACGTGAAAACTGAAGCCCAGAACAGGGGGCTTGTACGTTGAAATCGATAGGACTTAAGCCCAGAACAGGGGGCTTGTACATTGAAATCGATAGAACTTAAGCCCAGAACAGGGGGCTTTTCGTGAAAGAACTTAAGCCCAGAACGGGGCTTGTACATTGAAATGATGGGCGGCCCAGTCATATACGAGTACATCTCGGTCCTCGGCCTTGGGGTACTCGTCAAACATCTGTACGATGGTAGATAAGGCTCTTCCCCGGCATCGATGGTACAGGTAAAACAAGCAATATTGTCCGCACACGCTACTGGTCAGGCTTTGCAACGTTTTGTAAGATTCAGCATCTTATGATAATTGGTTTTCTACAAGTTATTCAGATATAAGCATCTTATGATAATAAGTTTTCTACAAATAAATATTGCAAGTATTGATGTCATACATGATGCCTGCCTGTATGGTTTTATAGCGTCGTAATACCCCGGTAGATGTTTTGATTTGTTTTGACATTTTCAGTATCCTGTTTGGAATGTTAAAAGTATGGAGGAATGTTTTTAACCACATTTATTTGTGAGAATCAATTGTGAACATATAAATCGTTTATGTAAGTACAATGATTTAACCTTCAGTTTGATGGATGTGGTATGCAATGTGACAGTTCTGTGATATGTCTGTCCAAATAGTACTTAAGCTAAGTACATCCTTGTCGGGTTAAACTGACATTATAATTGTATAAAACGGAATGAACGGCATATTGCAGGCAGATTTAACACCACGTCTCCCTGATGTTAGTCCCATCTTGTATCATAGAAGCTCATGCTTCCAATAATAGTGTGCTAACTCCAGTTTCGGAAAAATGACTGACTACAGAATAGTCTGGATGTTGATGTGGTTACCCTAGTCTGCCTACCACATAGTGCCGGTCGTTCCTAATTTAGGTGGACTGAATCTACAATAAATCGGCTTAATATTCAGCAGACGTTTTCGTTGTATCCTCTCTCATTTAAAGACGTTGTCAAGACTTCGGTATCTTTAGAAGCCGGACCTTTTGGAATCTATTATTGTCAGGTTTTGTGAAGACGATCCCTGTGTCTTGAGACGACCAATGCGTTATAACATCTTATAGATCACGCGCACAAGCCCTGTCGTCTTATAAGACCGCAAATTTCACAATGGCGAGCCTGCCAGGATAAAGACAATTGTCTTTTGGATACAACTACAAGACCGTGGGACGACAGCCAGAAGACGAGCTGCTGACGTTCCTTGGCGACCGGTCTTGATGCTGGATCATGTTGCCCTCCGTTCCTGGACCCACCGTCTTCCCTCTTCCTTCTTCTGCGGTCGGTGCGGGGAGCCCATGGTCCCTTATCATTTTATTATAGTTCTTCGGGTAATATTCCAGAATGGTGGAATGGTCGTCATCTTCCATCTCCTTGAACTGCCTGTAATTCTGACTGGAAAGAATTCCAAACTGATGTCAACAACTGCCATGAGTGATGTCCATCTCAGTGATAAAATTTCGACCCAAACACCGTTCGTCTTATAACAGCGATATGTTTCTCCTCTTCCTTGGTGACGTGACAGCGTGTGCCAGAAACCTCTGGAACGATTCCATTCCATGGAACAATATCTATACAGGTACAGTTTGATTCGTTTCATTTAATAGAGCCTTGTAAATGGCCGTAGTCATTAAAAAAATAACTGTGTTGTGGTATATTCTCTGCCTGAACTTCCCTGAACTTTCTGTCTGACGTTGTGAAGTTCCTACTGCTTGGCATAGTGCGTGTGATGAACAGTGTGTAATTTACAGGACTGGGTCATGCCTTACGAACTCTAAGACATTATATTCGGATAAATTTCTTGGAACATTCTGAACTGAATCCTCAGACAGGTTTGTAAGCATGCATTGAACGCGAGGTTTAACCCTTAACTTTCTCTCTCTCTCTCTCTTGAACGATCATGTTATATGTGCCATAATGATGCCTTATATGAACTTTTGACATTTCTCATATATTGTGCATGTTTGATGTATTGTCGATAATACTGCAATTCAATTCAATTCAATTCAATGTTTATTGTACTGAACACCCTAGATAGGGCAGAGTACATAAAGAATCAGTGAGGTTGATGAATCAATGATAAAACAGATAGATTTCATGGATTCCTTTGTGACTGATAAATTTAGTGATTTGCAGATTGATAAATCTAGCCTTTGAAGTTTGAACGAGAAACTTGTAATGTGGATTCACAATGATTTTATTTAATTTTTTTTTTTTTGTTAGGATATTTGTCGCGATCAGTTTCCATAATAGCTAGTGTTTGAGCTAAATGAAACTAGGATAATCGCGTGCTTGGAATAGGCTGTGGAAGCCTGGTGGGTGTGAGCTGATGAGCCCCCACAATTCCTGATTAGGCCGTAGAAGCCTGGATATTTGATTATTTGTTTTTTTTGTATTGTTGTTTGGATCCTCAGATATATAATGATTTCGCTTGCACTGAATTAGTTTGATTTTCATGAACATGTAATCTGTTGGTAACCTATTTTGGATTTGAGGCTGATGTATGAATTTTCCAGCAATTGTTTTGATATTGTGTTTTGAGCACATTGTTTTGACATGTCCACACTTATCAGTGACTGGCACGTGTCCCACATACCTAGAGTACATTCATTGAGCAATGATAGTAAATATGGCCTTGTGGCCTTACGCAATGAATATGGACTACGGTAATTGAATAAATTGTTTCTGGTATTCGTCCGATATTTCTGATAACGACCTTGGCTATTCATAATGGACTATTCTTCGACATTTCATTATTGTTCTTGCTGCCTTTATGTATTTGTCACTGGACTGGCAGGGTGCATACTGTCTGTTCCTAAAGGAGGGAGATGTGTTGGTTTTTCCCTTTTGTCTGGTCTGATCAACCAGCTAAGTGGTACAACACATCTGGCTTCTTTGCCCATTCATCGTTTTCTTGACATTTATTTTCTTGTATATTCTTATTGTAGTTGTATGGCACTTTACAAGGTGCCATTCAACTTAGAATAATGGAGATATGTAAGATTCAGCATCTTATGATAATTGGTTTTCTACAAGTTATTCAGATATAAGCATCTTATGATAATAAGTTTTCTACAAATAAATGTTGGAAGTATTGATGTCATACATGATGCCTGCCTGTATGGTTTTATAGCGTCGTAATACCCCGGTAGATGTTTTGATTTGTTTTGACATTTTCAGTATCCTGTTTGGAATGTTAAAAGTATGGAAGAATGTTTTTAACCACATTTATTTGTGAGAATCAATTGTGAACATATAAACCGTTTATGTAAGTACAATGATTTAACCTTCAGTTTGATGGATGTGGTATGCAATGTGACAGTTCTGTGATATGTCTGTCCAAATAGTACTTAAGCTAAGTACATCCTTGTCGGGTTAAACTGACATTATAATTGTATAAAACGGAATGAACAGCATATTGCAGGCAGATTTAACACCACGTCTCCCTGATGGTAGTCCCATCTTGTATCATAGAAGCTCATGCTTCCAATAATAGTGTGCTAACTCCAGTTTCGGAAAAATGACAGAATAGCCTGGATGTTGATGTGGTTACCCTAGTCTGCCTACCAAATAGTGCCGGTCGTTCCTAATTTAGGTGGACTGAATCTACAATAAATCGGCTTAATATTCAGCAGACGTTTTCGTTGTATCCTCTCTCATTTAAAGACGTTGTCAAGACTTCGGTATCTTTAGAAGCCGGACCTTTTGGAATCTATTATTGTCAGGTTTTGTGAAGACGATCCCTGTGTCTTGAGACGACCAATGCGTTACAACATCTTATAGATCACGCGCACAAGCCCTGTCGTCTTATAAGACCGCAAATTTCACAGTTTGATTGTTCCAACACCACGTCTCTGTGCCTTGATCCATGAAGTCTGTTAAATCGGGATGGAGGAGTGGCAGGCCGTACGGGTCAAAGTATTCGCCCTGCTGGTCTGTCAAGTACACGGCCACCCAATGTTCACCGGGCCGATCCATCGGGTCCGTGTTGAGAACGTAAGCAGTAGGATACATACGGTCTAATGGGAACACATCTCGGGCGAACACCCCTTGAAAGACCATACGTGTCCCTGGGTCATTCTCCAGCACGGTGGTTATCTGATCTGTATCCATGTTAGGTGGCAAAGTCACACAGGACGTTGCAAGCCTTGTCCACTTGAATGATGTCAAACTCGGCGTAGCAGATCACATTGACGGAGCTCCGGAGGGCTCGTGCAAAGTGGATTTCCAACCGTAAATTGCCTTGATTGGCCAGGGCCAGCTGATGGTCGACTGATCATATTCTCTTCGTCTTGGTTGATTTGACCGGTGGCTATAAACAGGCTCTGATACGCTCGAATGAAATTCCCGCGCCCAAAGTTCGGTGTTAAGGCCGTGGCTGGGACCTGTTGTCCATCCACATGCAGGGCCACAAAAGTGATGCCGAAATGTATAAAGTCAAACGGGTTCTCTGAGTAGGCTCCGCTGAAACTGGTATTTTCCACACAGGCCAGGATCAATCGCTTGGGTAGTTCCCCCAGGAACAGGTTTTCTTTGTTGGCGCTCATATTTCCAGCAGACACAGAGAACACTTTGGTTTGCACACGTCGGATAGGGTACTGGGCTGGTTTTGTTTCCAAGGCTTTGAGGTGTCTCAATTGAACGGCTGGACTCGGTTTCACTTTTCGGACATACAGGACTGCGTCTTGGATGACGATCTTATAGTCGGCTGCATGCCCTTCCACGTTAGTGGCCATCAAGGCGAAGGTCAGACGTACCCGTATCAGTCGAATTTTGATGGGGATCTTGTTCGAGAGGTACCGGTCTTGCATGAAAATGTCTGCGTGCAGTCGACCCATGAGATCCACCGAGACGCCGTTCGCGGTGAAAGCCTTCCGTTTGTTATATCCCGCATTGTCGTTCTCTGCGCCCATGTGCTCGGCTGTGTCCTGGTAGAATAAAGCGGCTGTCAGCTGAGATTTTTTAGCCTCTCGTCCATACGACAACAGCGACTCGATGTAGGCTCGATAGGGGTACGTGTTGGTCGAGTCACTGATGAGTTTGTCGCTGAGAAAAATATCCACCTGTTGAAACATAGAGTGCAGCCAGAGATTCGTCGGGCCCACCGTTGCTTGGTCGACGATTCTGGAGCCATCTCCATTGACGATCTTGGCTTTTACATACAAGTATGTATGGGCTAAATCCACATGGGCCGTATCCGCATTACTGATGGTGAACTGGATGGGCCCTGTTTCGTTGATGCTGGAGAGCGGGAGATGCTCCACCCATAATCCTTGTTCGGCACTGGTCTGTGTGGGCGGGACGATCAAATTCACTGTTGGTGGAGGGGCAGGACTCTGCGTGGATTAAGGACATGTTTTAGGAAAAGATATCCTGGGTCTTCGATGTGCGTCGTCGCTGGGTCGGTCGTCGATTGGTGCGTGGTCTCGGTGGTGCAGGTCTTTTATTCCCTACGGTGCGTTGTGCTTTGTCGACCAAGACGCCTCCCGCTTCTTTAGCCCGCCGTTTCAGTGCTTCTTTGGGTGCCGTACCACCCAAGACATCACCGGCGACTTGCAGTCCACTGCGTACCGCTTGTTTGCCGATCGCTTTCACCCCACGCGTCACCAAGGGCAGGAACGTTTTGACGATGCTCCCGAGTATGCTCCCCAACCCATGTCCTTGTTGCATGCGTGCACCGCTATAGACCGGAAGGCCACCCCCGACCTGTTGGGCATAATAGTCCATATATCTGCGTGCATCGGACTCGTAGGTCCGTACATACCCGACTTCATATCCATCGGTATCTGGCCATGGTCCTCGGATGGACCCGTGTAATACCAGGCCAGCTTGTTTCTTGAACGATGCAGGTACACTCTTCAGGACTTCGTCTTCCACCCACTGTGGGGCTGTGGGTGGTACCCCTGGTAATGGCGGTTGTTGGAGCGGTGCTGAGGTCGGGGATGTGTCGCGTGGTGGTGGTGGAGGTGGTGATGGTGTTGGTCGTGGTGGTGCTGGGGTAGAGAGGGTTTTGTATTGGTCCATGAACGTCATGTACCGTTGAAGCGTCTCATTGTACCGTTGTACTTTCTCACTGTCGCTTAACCCCGGTCTTTGTAAGATCTGTTGCATCTCTTCATCGAGGGTGTTTATGGTCGTCACCGTAGGTGGGGCAGGGTAGGGCGATTAGAGGTTTTGAAGGAACCGAGTCCACCCAATACTGGACCCAACACGGAAGTGGCCAACGGTGCTAAGATGGCCCCGAGAAAGCCGCCTTGCTGTTACACCTTTTTCGTTTGTGTTTGAGAGACTCGCTTCTGGACTAGGGTTCGGAGACCTGTCTTATGCTTGGCCTACTTGGTCTTCTGAGCGGGAGTCAGTGGTACGTTGCCTTTTAACAGGTTGTACTCGATCTCGCACAGACAGCGTACAAGGTCAGGGTCCGCACGGCGTACAATGGTTCGGACCAACTCGGGTGGGGCCGTCTTCAATACACGGAGCGTCGGGGCGTGCTTCCGTACTCGCGCAGACATCATGTACAACTAATGCTAGAACCCACAACTCTGCTCTTTTTATCTACCTACCTCCTCAATATTGAACAGAGACAACGTCAACCATGATGTGGTATTCAGTCTTTTTATTATTCCCCATCATGAAACACACACACACCAGCTGGGAGAGCCACTGTGGATGTGTTTACATTATTTTTGCATGTACACGTGATGGGTCTCTCCGGGAAAGATTCCGGTCCGTAGTCGAAGGTGATCGGGGAGGCTTGCTTGAGGTCGAAGAGCATATACCCGTGCTAAGGGGTTGTCGCATCTTTAAAGGCTTCCAACGCAAACGGTGTGCGGCCGGGATACATCTGTCTCACAGGTGCAGCAGTTGAGTCGTATCTCTCGGATTTTTGAAGACCGCCAGGTAGTGGGCATTTAAGCTGATGTTCTGATGTTCTTTGTTTTTACTGAACAGATTCTGCACAATGTAGATGATGCTGAGCCGTCGATGATGGCTGCCTTTGGTAAAGGGTTGGGTGACCCGCGCATCCGTCTCCGCCATGAGATCATCCAGAACCACCGAGGTGTCCGGATCCAAATCAGCCAGGTTGGGTAGGCCTTCCACGAACGTGATGTTGGGCATTGCTGCATACGCTGCCTGCCATTCTCCGTAACACCACACGACTCGGGCAATGGGTGAGGTGATCATGCTGTCGGCGTGTTGAAGGAGCTTCCTGACGAAGTGCGTTTTGCCAGAGCCCGTCGGTCCTGCGATGACGCAAGTGAAAGGATGCTGCCACCGAGGGTCCATGGTTGGAGGCGTATCCGCTGTCGTGGTAACCCGCTCTTGTAAATTTGATACGAGTGAACTGGGGTAGTGGTGGGTACAACGTCGGTCGCCGCTGTCGATGGGCGTTCACTGTGAGTGATGAAATCCGGTCGATTTTCAGACGTAGTGGGTGTACTTGGTGTAGATGTGGAGCTCGGTGTGGAACTCGATGTGGCTTGTACACGTGGTGTGGTGGTGATGAGTTGGCTCATTTCGATCACGGGGCTGACTGCATACTCGCGAGCCAGTGTATCAATCGATAGGTTACGATCGATACACTGGCTTGGTTAGTTACCGATAGCAGTTCAGGATATAAATAGCTCCCACTAAACCGAACCAATCAGTAAGCGCGCTGAAGCAGCTCCTCAGGTCAATCCGCAGGGAGCTTTGCGTTTTAACTGGTTTGAATTTCATCGCCAGCCAGATAACCTTTGAAATTAGGCTGAAATCTACATCGGGTGTCAAAGCGAAAACCGCAGGCTTCAGATACCGACGCACTAATTCAAAACAACCGCTGGGGATGAAATGCACGAGATTGTGTGATAGACGCAACGATTCGAGAACTCATCCGAATCACCAGAAAGGCAAACTCTCTGCGAGGATTTAGGGATTACCTGGACTTGTGCAGATGGGCTGACTGGTGTAGAGAAGGTCTGTAGACTGGTTTGACTGTCACTCACAGCTGGAGTTCTAAGTTGGTTAAGTAGAGTGCTGAGATAGGCTACGTCGTAAAACACACCTCCGTACAACACACTCAGCAGGGTTAGCAATATCACCACAAAGCCCACTTGCGCTTTGCGCGTTTTGGGAGACGCTGTGCTCAGAGGCAGCTGCTGCTTGTCCATAGCACCGTGGTCGAATGTGGAATGAAGGATGTCGGTAGTGGTGTCTGGCTTTATAGTCGTTTCACCTTGTTGGCCGCGACCCAGGAGTTGAAGGAACTGGGCCAGCCTTGCCATTTGACGAAGTGAAACGGTTTGCCACGTCGACGTTCCGTTTTCAAAATCTTCTCCACCATGTAGTAGTCTTGCTTTGTTTTTACGACAGGCTGTAATTCCTTCTCGTAAAACGTCCCTAGCAACGGTTCCCCTTGAAGATCTTCCAGTTCATAGACTCGCTGCTGTCGGGGTAGGCGCCGTTTAATCAGGAAGTGCTCATCGCTCCAGTTGGGCAAGTAACTTTTCTCAAATTGACCTTTGACTTTACTGATCCGTACAGGGTCCCCGACCTTGAACATCTCCTTCGGCGCTCGGTGCGATTGCCTGGGGTACAAGACACGTCGGACTTGGGCTTCATTGCGTTGGGTCACGGTAATGGGGGCTCTCTCTATACTCCGGTGATAGGCTCGATTGTAACCTCTCACATCGATGTACCGCCTTGTATTCTTATAGGTGAAATATTTATACATGCGGTCTTTGAATGTCCTGTTGAACCGTTCCACAACGGAAGCCTTGGTCTCGTTGTACGTATGGAAGAAAAACACCTTCTGGGCGTTCAGAAACTGTTGAAACGGTCTGTTGAGGAACTCCGTGCCTTCGTCGGTTTGCAAATACAAGGGTTTGCACCCGGTCTTGAAGATGTCCTTGAACGCCGCTATAAGATTCGCCCCCGTTTTCGTCCGGATGAGTACCACCCACGCATACTTCGACAAGATATCGATGCAAGCCAAGATATACCGATTCCCATCGTTGTGTTTGGCAAAGGCGCTCATATCGACCAAATCCGCTTGCCACTGGGCATCTAGTCCACCCACGATGACTCGGTTCCGTAGAAAATGGCGACGGACAGATCGCTGTAAGGTATAGGTGTCTTGTTTTCTTAACCAATCTCGGACTTGGGCACGTTGTATCCCCTGGGGTTTGGCCGCTCGATAGAGAGCCGACAATGCACTATAGGCCGCCAGACTGTCAGGACTGTGGTATAAGTTATCCAACACCTCCCAGCTCTTCATGGTGACAAAAGATGATGGACCCTGGCTCTATCGTTTATTTATAACGTGTATATCTTGGGCCGGACTTTCTGGTTTTCTTCTTTGGCTTCTGTCAGCACATTGTCCATGGTAAATGACCAGTCCAACTCGTCTGATGACCGCTCTTCCTCCGTAAGCACTTGATCCACATCTGCCACGGCATCTTCCAATGCAGACCATAGAACAGGGTGAAGGGTAGAATGCACTGTACCCCCATCTTGCCGAGCCAATTGAGCAAAGAAGTGGCCGCGTCGGATGTACACATCGTGACACAAGTGGATGAGGTCGCCGTCCAGTTCACCAGACAACACTCGTTTGAATTTAGTCCAGCCCTCCCGAGACAGACGAATATAAGCCGGGCACGGTTGTGTAGGGTCCGCATCACAGATGTTTCCCACCTCCTCCATGATATCGACCTTATTCGCATAGACGTGCAGAAAGACCTCGGGGGTCAAGCTGAGAAACGCCCGTATTATATGCTCCGTCATGGTTAGTACGTGAATGGTACCAGATTTCACTGTCTCTCGTATTTATAGGGAGAAAAAGTTTATGACGTGAGATCAATGGATCGGGTGGTCATGTCACTGGGCTGACTTAGTCTAACCGGATAATCAATGGCATCGTCGTCTGCCTCTGCTTCATTGCTAGGTTTGGTAATTTGTTCATTGGGTTCTGCCGCCGCTTCACTCAGGGCACGAGCCCACTCCAACTGAACAGCTGACAGCTCGTCCGGTGTAAACAGCTGGTCCACAATAGGCACCACTCTCTCGAAGGCTGTCCACAGATCGGGGTCTACGGTGAAGCCTCGCGTAGGGTCTTGGTAACGGCCCACGCATGGGAACAAGGATCCACGGTGTACGTAGATGACATTGTCTATGTGGATGAGGTGATGGCATTGTCTATGTGATAAACTATCCCTTTCTGGACAGTAATATTCCAGTGGGACCTGCATATGGCGTATACATATCACGCCTAGTGGCATTTGCTAGATCCTGTGTTAAATGTGACGATTTTAACCAACGTCACAAAACATTGTTGCAGAAACTTATAAAACAGGGCTACACCACCAAGCGCCTCCACTCAAAGTTTCTCAAATTTGGCGATACATATCGCATGCTGATAGCAAAATACGAGCGTAGCGTGCAAGATCTATGGCGTTACGTTTCGTAACTTGTGTCTAATTCCGCTTAACCCGGGGCTAGGGGCCGTATGAACCCATGTACTTCAAGATCCTCATGGTACTCATATGAACAGTCACAATCAAAGCGTGACTGAGATACATCATTCTTTAGATGACGACTTTACAGCGAATATTATGGATTAAGAATACTGATCAGCGATACGGATTTGATATTTTTGGAACATCATGATGTCTTGCCGGCATCATTGAAAACTGTTGACCGCTTCTTTCTTGCAGGAAACAAGCCTATGTTTATGTATACTATGATTGTCTTTTTGAATTTGGTGCTAATACATTAAATATGGAATATGGAATAGGTCTTTGGATTATGGACGCGGATATTCTCTAATGGACGACGGCTGAATTATGAATGACGGACCAGACGCTTGTAATTTCCCTCGAGCTCACCGCTCAACACCCATTTAAATTTGGTCCAGACGTCACGGTGTAACGTAACCGTATTCGATACGGTCTCATCGCGCGACCAACAAACATCTCCACGGTCTTCAACGATGGTGACTTTATCTTCATAGACGTGTAACCCCACCCGGGGTGTAAGGGGAAGGATGGTTCGTAGGACTGGTGACATGGTTGACCCAATGACGAACGGTGAATGACACACACTCTGACAGTCTCTCGTATTTATGGTCAGGTCCATCGGTGACATGGATGACCCAATTACGATCGGTGAATGACGCACACTGTGACTGACCCTCGTATATATCGGTTGCACAAAAGCGCATCTGTGGAGGCTCTAAAGAGCCGTTCTTTTTCTGTCGTTGTCATTGCCACAGCGTCAATAGGGCAAAGACCATTACTAGGTCAACGAGCCGTCGCTGGTTCCGGCGTGAGCGCTCGTGGTCCATAGTCCGGGCATCAAGGATGGCTGTCATAGTCCAGTAGTGGTGAGTGATAGCACACCTCTCCATCGAGTGCACTCTGTCGACGACCGCTTCTGTGAACTCTTTCAGGATCTGGCGTCGACCCTCGTTGTCGTCGCCATCTGTAATCATGGACCCAACCACTGCTCGGTAACCCGTGAGTGGATTAACCACGGTCGCATGCTGTAAAATGCGAGTCGCATAGGGATTGGTGTCCGTCATGGCTCTGCAACCGTAGGAATGGGGGTGTGGGATCCAGAGGGACGTGTTTTATAGACCATGTCACACATGCACACCTATACGTAGCTCTACGGGTGTAGTCCGCGATACGTACTATTCTGATTGGTTAGTCCAAAAAGAGAGCAACAACAACAAAGATTACAGGTCAATCCTTTTATTAGCCCCTCCATCACAGCACATCCACGCTGGAGGAACCGCTATGGGTGTGTTTACATGTGGATGTTAAAGGTTAAAAGGTTAAAAGTTAAAGCTCATGTCAGTGGTTAAAGGTCATTTCCGGTCACGTGACAGTAAACATGGAAAAACCCGGATGTAAGATGAGGACCCGGATGTAAAACCACAGTACCCGGATGGAAGACGGAGGAACGACGGAAAAACCCACTGCCCACACACACACACACACACACGCACGCGCGCAATACAGCTCAGTCGTACACCAATACATCTCGGTCCTCGACTTGGGGTAGTTGAACTGAGTGTGCTAAAAATAGATCAACAGCTAGCTTGCTATAAAAGGGAAACGACCTGGCCGTTTCATCAGACACTGTCAACCACCAAGATGTTAACTTGCACAACTTGCCAGAAGCAGTTTACTCGTATAGACAGTTTACGACGTCACGAGGCCTCCACCCACAACGATGCACGGTATTCTTGTATAACCTGCGCACGGTCATTCAATCGGGAGGATAATTTACTGCGCCATGAGAGGGCACTCCACGAGGATAGCGGCCTGGTCGTTTCATCCGACACTCTGTCAACCACCAAGATGTTCACTTGCACAACTTGACAGAAGCAGTTTACTCTTATAGAAAGTTTACGACGTCACGAGGCCTCCACCCACAACGATGCACGGTATACTTGTATAATCTGCGCACGGTCATTCAATCGGGAGGATAATTTACTGAGCCATGAGAGGGCACTCCACGAGGGTGCGACGGTACAATGTAACGATTGTGGTCAACTCTTCAAACGACCCAGTTGGTTAAGACAGCACCAACGTTTGATTCATGACCCGTCTCTACGGTTTGGGCGACAACTTTCTACTAAAGAGGAGCTGCGGAAGGTCAGACCCAGTGAAGATGAACCCGGGGAGACGAACGCCACTGGTGATGCGATGACGAAGAGCCCGCCTATACCCACAGTCCAGGAGGGCCTGGATATCCAGCCGGACCTCAGCGTTACGGTTTCGAGTCATACGCCTGACGACATCGAACATTTTCTGGAAGATGCAGTGGATGTTCCTAGCGATCTGTTACAGGACGCCCATCCAGTGAGTGACATCTATCGGCGCCATTGGCCCATGATACGGCATGGTTTCCACCGGCATCGCCCTATTCAAGATATCTACAATTTCCGACTGACCGATCTCGCCCGTCTACGCAGCTACATGGAAGCTATCTTCAATGACCAAGCTACGTCATTCAAATTAAATCTGGCGTTTGGTTATGTGCTGCAGCATAAGGAGACAGATCAAGTCAGATACTTCTACCCGAGCAGTAACATCTGGGTATTTGACAACCGTTTACCATCATTAACCGGGCCTCGCTAGAGACGATGCTGGAGAAACTGGACACCGTGGATCCCTTGGAATGGGCCCAACAACAACGCCCCACCACCCAATGGTTCGTGGAGAGGGTGACCAATGTTACGTTTTTCGTGACCAAATTACGGAATCTTTCCATCGGATGAATGCATTCACTCGTGCACTGATGAATACCATACCATGCCGTACATACTCTATATGTCTACATGCTGATCGTTGACTTGAGCTCAGTAAACACTTGTACCTAATGTGACGGTGCGTTAAATAATAAAACATGGTGTTTGATATTTCAATTTGTTTTGCTGTGAACATACTAAACATACCCAGGGCGGCTCCCCCAGCCTGGGTATGATGTAACATTGGGGATAATAAACTGTATGAACATTGCTGAACTTGTTGTTATTCATGACAACCGCTATGCGATTGTATAATACAGAATATATATTGTATAATACAGGACATATATGATACAATACAGGACAGATATGGTATAATACAGCACAGATTTGATATAATACAGGACAGATACTGTATAACACAGCACAGAATTGGTATAATACAGAACATATATTGTATAATACAGGACAAATATGACACAATACAGGACAGATTTGGTATAATACAGGGCAGATATTGTATAACAGTGGACAGATATGGTATAATACAGCAC
The DNA here is from genome assembly GCA_036873755.1 of Hanleya hanleyi. Taxonomy (NCBI): domain Eukaryota; kingdom Metazoa; phylum Mollusca; class Polyplacophora; order Lepidopleurida; family Hanleyidae; genus Hanleya; species Hanleya hanleyi. Next base: position 21,068 of record JAVTVY010017347.1, on the reverse strand, counting down.
ATATTTGGTATGATGCGAGACAGATATGGTATAATACAGCAAAGATATGGTATAATGCACACCCCACAGGACGCAGGCGGACCAAGGATGGTCCCTCATACCCCAAATACCTTCCTTCACTGCCCCAAAATGTATACTTTCGCTACTACTCCTACTGATGACGTCACCGATGACGTCACAGATGACGCGAACATCCCTCAAATCGGGATGTACACCCCGAAAGCTACAAGATGACACCTCCCAGAACGCATTCGGACCAATAGTGGTCCACTTCTACCCAAATACCTTCCTTCACTGCCCCAAAATGTTCACTTTGGCTACTACTCGTACTGATGACGTCACCAATAACGTCACAGATGACGTGAACATCCCTCAAATCGGGATGTACACCCCAAGAGCTACAAAATGACACCTCCCAGGACGCATTCGGACCAAGGATGGTCCATCTCGACACCAAATACCTTCCTGCACTGCTCCAAAATGGTCACTTTACTTACTACAACCAACTGCGCATGCGCAGTTTGACGCGATTTGCATTTAAAAACACGCCATTCTGACTCTACCCCACACAGGCTTCACTTTGACACCTTCGACGACCCATTCGGACCCATAGCGGTCCATCTCTACCCCAAACACACACCCACATACCCCACAAAATGCTTGCTTTCTATACTACGGCCAGACTGCGCATGCGCAGAATATTGAAAACGGACGAACTATTAGTCCAGTCGGATGTTCCTCCTCGAGATCTTCAAAATAAGACCTCACACGACACCATAGGATCAATAGGGGCTCACCTAGACCCCAAAACGTCCACCCAGTATGGGCCTATACCCCGATAGCCTGTATGGGGCTATATGAGCCTACCCAGGCGTCGGTCAACTTTTTCCAAAAATTTCACCGTTTCGCTCCGAAACCCTTCCCATCGTGTTCTAAATGACGAGACGTGAAAAACAAATCCAAACAGCCCATATCACAATGAACGTGTGTGAATTTCCCAGGTTGAACCTATACCCCCATATAGCCAGTATGGGACTATATGGACTATATGGTATTTTTCCAAAAATTTCACCGTTGCGCTCGGAGACCCTTCCCATCGTGTTCTAAATGACGAGACGTGAAAAACAAATCCAAGCAACCCATATCACAATGAACGTGTGTGAATTTCCCAGGTTGAACCTATACCCCCATATAGCCAGCCTACAGGCCTATATACAGGCCTACCCGGTACTTTTCCCAAAAATTTCACCGATTCGCTCCGGGACCCCTCCCATTGTCATTTTCTCGGCGAGACGAGAAAAACGAGACCCCACAAGCCATAGTAAAGTCCACAAAAAAATTGACCACCCCTCCGCCCATATAGCCAGTATGAGCCTATATACAGACCTCGGTGACTTTTCCCAAAAATTTCACCGATTCGTTCCGGGACCCTTCCCATTGTCATTTTCTCGGCGAGACGAGAAAAACGAGACCCCACAAGCCATAGTAAAGTCCACAAAAAAAATGACCACCCCTCCCCCCCATATAGCCAGTATGAGCATATATACAGACCTCGGTGACTTTTCCCAAAAATTTCACCGATTCGCTCCGGGACCCCTCCCATTGTCTTTTTCTTGGCGAGACGAGAAAATCGAGACCCCACAACCCATAGTAAAGCCCACAAAAAAATTGACCACCCCTCCTCCCATATAGCCAGTATGAGCCTATATACAGACCTCGGTGATTTTTGCCTTATATTGTATATTGTACAAGTCCGCGTTCCGCTTTTTATATTTTCGGGAAAAAATCCTAATTTTACATGCACCCACCCCATTGACTTGATAGGCAGACCCCGATAAGCCCGGGGACCGATATTAGCCCTTTTGGCTAGAGGTGATAGGGGTTTTCCCCTATTTTAGGGGTAAAGTCCGTGTTCCGCTTTTTATAGTTTCGGGGACAAATCCTAATTTTACATGCACCCACCCCATTGACTTGATAGGCAGGGTTGATAGGTGTTTTCCCCTATTTGAGGGGTAAAGTCCGTGTTCCGCTTTTTATAGTTTCGGGAAAAAATCCTAATTTTACATACACCCACCCATGACTGGATGCCCCTTCACGAATGCTTCACTTTGATACCTCACTCGACCCAATCGGACCATGCAGCGTATTTGAAGTCTGGGGACTACTTTTTCTCCGCGGAAGCTTTTTCCCGCGACCGCATTGCCGCCAGACCGCATCACCGCGGAAGAATACATGCCCAGGGGCCCTTTGCCGGAACTATAGTCACCCAGAGTTACTTCCCCCTAGATAGGAACTCTTCTGTGTTGGAGGCGGTTTTCCCCTAACGATCACATGATCGTCACGTGATCAAGTTCCACCTCAAATTTTACCCGGGGAACAATTAATGAGGTCAACCTGAGGTTAAATGCTTAGACTATACTACTGGCGTTCTTGGCCTTTGTCCGGATGGACTCCCAATACGTCATGACGTCACCCTATGTACATTGTAATCGAGCCCCGGCACATGTAACATCTATTATAGAGTTAATTCAAGTGAATGCTTAGACTAATACTGTCTTGCTCCGAGAGTAGCGCGTGGTACACTGACGCGTGGCTGACCGCATGAGTTCTGGTTCGTTGATCGAGACGCTTTGCTATCTCTTTAACCGGTTCATACTCCATGTAAGAATCACGAGACAATGGATACAATAGCCAAGTCTGGGAACAACAATATGTCTAGACTTCAGCCTTTTCAGCTGCACAAAGATTCGGACAATGGCTTCCTACATGAAGTATCTACCCTTTAACCTAGGAAATATTTTTAATCGATGATATCTGACTGTTATCGAAGTGAAGTTGCCAAAATTATTTTAATGGTCCTTTCTTGGAATAGTAGGAAAATTTAATCAATATTTATCATATTTACACCAGTTATCCACAGATAAAAAAAACGACCCCTGTTAAGGGGATAGGGAAGAGACCAAGGAAACGACCCAGAATTCATTCGGTGACCCATGTGTTGAAGCACCTTTCGCTGCTATCGGGGAAACATAGTATTCTCTATGGGTTATCTTGGATATGGTGCAAACCGAGAAATACCGGTACGAAGTTATTTCCCGCGTATTATACTATCAATATTCCAGAATAACTGTAGTCATGTTGTAGATTTCAGTTTGTTTCACACGTCGCGAAAAAGATAAGTTATGCGGAGCTAAGTATTGATTTATGAAAGCTTCAAAATAGACGACTACGGTGGTTAAAATGGATAGACATCAGCGATACCTGGTACACATCTTGTCTGTGAGTCTGATCCTGGCAGAGAGTGTATCAGGCCTATATAACGTTTTAACCCTTCCCAACACGGTTGATTATGCTTGATGATTAATGATGAGCGAAAATAAAATCTTGTTAAGGAGGGTAGTAGTATAGAGCCGTGAGATACACGTCCCGGCGCCTCACTGCGCATGCGCAGAAAACAAAAAAAATGAGGTGTCTGCGCAGGTTTGGGGAGGTCATGGGGAGGTGTGCGCAGGAGTGTTCTGCGCAAGTGTATGACGTCACTTCCGGTCCGCGTGAATCGGGCGTGACCTGGGGATGTATTCCTCCGCGGTGATGCGGTCTGGCGGTGATGCGGTGTGCCTCCGCGGACAGAAAGTAGTTCCAAATACGTGGGTTTTCGTGAGAATGTTCGGCAATCTTCAGGGGCGAGAGAGATCCGTAGTGGACTGATTGGATCGAGTGAGGTGTCAAAGAGAAGCGCTCCTCCAGGGCCATCCAGTCATGTGTGGGTGCATGTGAAATTAGGATTTGTCCCGAAACTATAAAAAGCGAAACACGGGCTTTACCCCTAAAATAGGGGAAAACTCCTATCAACCCTATCCCAAAGGGCGAATATCGGTCCCTGGCTTATCGGGGACTGCTGAGAGAGGTAGGGTGGGTGCATGTGAAATGAGGATTTGTCCCCGAAAATATAAAAAGCGGAACACGGATTTTACCCCTACAATATCGACCCTTTCCGGCCCGGCCCGGCCCGGCCCGGCCGCAGCGCGCGCGTTATCCGGCCGCACGCGCGCGCGCGCGGGTTAAAGGGAAGTTTTGGAAGCGTGCAAGGGCATTATATCACATCGGGGTATATATTTCATCCAAGTATAGCGGATAGCGCTTGTCGTGAATAACAACAAGTTCAGCAATGTTCAATCAGTTTATTATCCCCAATGTTACATCATACCCAGGCTGGGTATGTTTAGTATGTTCACAGGAAAATAAATTGAAATATCAAACACCATGTTTTATTATTTAACGTACCGTCACATTTACTGAGCTCAAGTCAACGATCAGCATGTAGACATAGAGAGTATATACGGCATGTTATGCTATTCATCAGTGCAAGGGTGACGCATTCAGCCAATGAAGGTGGTCGGTCAGCTTGGAAACGAAGAACGTAACATTGGTCACCCTCTCTAAGACCCATTATGTGTTGGGGCGTTGACGTTGAGCCCATCTCAAGGGATCCACGGTGTCCAGTTTCTCCAGCATCGTCTCTAGCGACGCCCGGTTAATGATGGTGAACGACTGGTCAAACACCTGACTGTTATTACCGGCATAACAATACCGTAACTGGTCCGTCTCTTTGTGACGTAAGATGTACCCGAAAGCGACATTCAATTTGAAGACCGTAGCTTGGTCATTGAAGATGGCTTCCACGTAGCTGCGTAGAAGGGCGAGGTCGGTGAGTGGGAAATTGTAGATATCTGGAATATGGCGATGACGGTGGAAAATGTGCCGTATCATGGGCCATTGGCGCCGATAGATGTCACTTACTGGATGGGCGTCCTGTAACAGATCGCTAGGAACATCCACTGCATCTTCCAGAAAGTGTTCGATGTCGTCAGGCGTATGACTAGCAACAGTAATGCTAGGGACTGGCTGGATATCTAGGCTCTTCTGAACTGTGAGTATAGGCGGGCTCTCTGTGATCGCATCACCAGTGGCATTCGTCTCCCCGGGCTCGTCTTCACTGGGTCTGACCCTCCAGGGTGCCTCTTTAGTGGGAAGTTTTCGCCCAAACCGTAGAGACAGGGTATGAATCAAACGTTGGTGCTGTCTTAACTGACTGGGTCGTTTGAAGAGTTGACCACAATCGTTACGTTGTTCCGTCGTCCCCTCGTGGAATGAGCGTTCGTGGCACAGTAAACGATCCTCCCGATTGAATGACCGTGCGCAGCTTATACAAGTATACCGTGCATCGTTGTGAGTGGAGGCCTCGTGGCGTCGTGAATTATCTAGGCGAGTGAACTGCTTCTGGTAAGTTGTGCAAGTGAACATCTTGGTGGTTGACAGAGTGTCGGATGAAACGGCCAGGCCGCTTCCCTTTTTTAGCACGCTTGTTGGTGATTTATTTTTAGCACATACAGTTCATCTACCTTCAACTCGAGGACCGAGATGTACTGATGTACGACTGAGCCGCATTGCGTGAGCGCGCGTATGTGTGTGCGTGTGTGTGTATGCATGTGTGTGTGTGTATACGTCTGTGTGTACATCCGGGTTTCCCAGTGGATTTTCCCGTCGTTCCTCCGTCTTCCATCCGGATACTGTGGTTTTATATCCGGGTCCTCATCTTACATCCGGGTTTTTCCATGTTTACTGTCACGTAACCGGAATCGGGGCGCTCTATAGTAGATGTATTGATAATAAGAAGTTTGAGTATCTATGATGACCCATATTGAACGGAAGTGACCTTTGACCCATGCGCACCATTATTATTCGGTATTCTGAAAGAGCATTTGGACACCTGTTGACCTCAATAATTTGCATATGACCTCTGTGAGGTCACTTCCTCTTCCGTTCACGTGACCGGAACTGACCTTTGCTCTTCTAGAATACCGGATAATAATGGTGCGCATGGGTCAAAGGTCACTTCCGTTCAATATGGGTCATCATAGATACTCAAATTTCTCAAACATCTACAATAGAGCGCCCCGATTCCGGTCACGTGACAGTAAACATGGAAAAACCCGGATGTAAGATGAGGACCCGGATATAAAACCACAGTATCAGGATGGAAGACGGAGGAACGACGGGAAAAATCCACTGGGAAACTCGGATGTACACACAGACGTATACACACACACATGCATACACACACACGCACACACGCACACACACATGCATACACACACACAAGCATACACACACATGCATACACACACACGCATACACACAAATACACACATACACGTACACATACACATACGCAATGCACACGCAAGCACACACACACAGACGCAAACACACACATGCATACACACACGCAGACACACACGCAATCACAGACACACATACTCACAAACGCATAAACACACACACACATACACACAGACGCAAGTGGGTCCCACCTGTCTTGTGACAACTTCCGGTTCAGGTCACGTGACCATAAACATGGAAAACCCGGATGTAAGATGAAGACCCGAATGTAAAACCACAGTACCCGGATGGGAGAACCCACTGGGAAACTCGGATGTTGACAAGGTCCCGGATGGAAAACCCACTGCCCACACATACACGCACACACACACGCGCGCGCGCGCGCAATACAGCTTAGTCGTACACCAATACATCTCGGTCCTCGACTTGGGGTAGTTGAACTGAGTGTGCTAACAATAGATCAACAGCTAGCTTGCTATGAAAGGGAAACGACCTGGCCGTTTCATCAGACACTGTCAACCACCAAGATGTTAACTTGCACAACTTGCCAGAAGCAGTTTACTCGTATAGACAGTTTACGACGTCACGAGGCCTCCACCCACAGCGATGCACGGTATACTTGTATAACCTGCGCACGGTCATTCAATCGGGAGGATAATTTACTGCGCCATGAGAGGGCACTCCACGAGGATAGCGGCCTGGTCGTTTCATCCGACACTCTGTCAACCACCAACATGTTCACTTGCACAACTTGACAGAAACAGTTTACTCTTATAGAAAGTTTACGACGTCACGAGGCCTCCACCCACAACGATGCACGGTATACTTGTATAATCTGCGCACGGTCATTCAATTGGGAGGATAATTTACTGCGCCATGAGAGGGCACTCCACGAGGGTGCGGCGGTACAATGTAACGATTGTGGTCAACTCTTCAAACGACCCAGTTGGTTAAGACAGCACCAACGTTTGATTCATGCCCCGTCTCTACGGTTTGGGCGACAACTTTCCACTAAAGAGGAGCTGCGGAAGGTCAGACCCAGTGAAGATGAACCCGGGGAGACGAACGCCACTGGTGATGCGATGACGAAGAGCCCGCCTATACCCACAGTCCAGGAGGGCCTGGATATCCAGCCGGACCCCAGCGTTACGGTTTCGAGTCATACGCCTGACGACATCGAACATTTTCTGGAAGATGCAGTGGATGTTCCTAGCGATCTGTTACAGGACGCCCATCCAGTGAGTGACATCTATCGGCACCATTGGCCCATGATACGGCATGGTTTCCACCGTCATCGCCCTATTCAAGATACCTACAATTTCCGACTGACCGATCTCGCCCGTCTACGCAGCTACATGGACGCCATCTTCAATGACCAAGCTACGTCATTCAAATTAAATCTGGCGTTTGGTTATGTGCTGCAGCATAAGGAGACAGATCAAGTCAGATACTTCTACCCGAGCAGTAACATCTGGGTATTTGACCAACCGTTTACCATCATTAACCGGGCCTCGCTAGAGACGATGCTGGAGAAACTGGACACCGTGGATCCCTTGGAATGGGCCCAACAACAACGCCCCAACACCCAATGGTTCGTGGAGAGGGTGACCAATGTTACGTTTTTCGTGACCAAATTACGGAATCTTTCCATCGGATGAATGCATTCACTCGTGCACTGATGAATACCATAACATGCCGTACATACTCTATATGTCTACATGCTGATCGTTGACTTGAGCTCAGTAAACACTTGTACCTAATGTGACGGTGCGTTAAATAATAAAACATGGTGTTTGATATTTCAATTTGTTTTGCTGTGAACATACTAAACATACCCAGGGCGGCTCCCCCAGCCTGGGTATGATGTAACATTGGGGATAATAAATTGTATGAACATTGCTGAACTTGTTGTTATTCATGACAACCGCTATGCGATTGTATAATACAGAATATATATTGTATAATACAGGACATATATGATACAATACAGGACAGATATGGTATAATACAGCACAGATTTGATATAATACAGGACAGATACTGTATAATACAGCACAGAATTGGTATAATACAGAACATATATTGTATAATTCAGGACAAATATGACACAATACAGGACAGATTTGGTATAATACAGGGCAGATATTGTATAACAGTGGACAGATATGGTATAATACAGCACATATTTGGTATGATGCGAGACAGATATGGTATAATACAGCAAAGATATGGTATAATGCACACCCCACAGGACGCAGGCGGACCAAGGATGGTCCCTCTCTACCCCAAATACCTTCCTTCACTGCCCCAAAATGTACACTTTCGCTACTACTCCTACTGATGACGTCACCGATGACGTCACAGATGACGCGAACATCCCTCAAATCGGGATGTACACCCCGAAAGCTACAAGATGACACCTCCCAGAACGCATTCGGACCAATAGTGGTCCATTTCTACCCAAATACCTTCCTTCACTGCCCCAAAATGTTCACTTTGGCTACTACTCGTACTGATGACGTCACCAATAACGTCACAGATGACGTGAACATCCCTCAAATCGGGATGTACACCCCAAGAGCTACAAAATGACACCTCCCAGGACGCATTCGGACCAAGGATGGTCCATCTCGACACCAAATACCTTCCTGCACTGCTCCAAAATGGCCACTTTACTTACTACAACCAACTGCGCATGCGCAGCTTGACGCGACTTGCATTTAAAAACACGCCATTCTGACTCTACCCCACACAGGCTTCACTTTGACACCTTCGACAACCCATTCGGACCCATAGCGGTCCATCTCTACCCCAAACACACACCCACATACCCCCCAAAATGCTTGCTTTCTATACTACGGCCAGACTGCGCATGCGCAGAAAACGGACGAACTATTAGTCCAGTCGGATGCTCCTCCACGAGAGCTTCAAAATAAGACCTGACACGACACCATAGGATCAATAGGGGCTCACCTAGATCCCAAAACGTCCACCCAGTATGGGCCTATACCCCGATAGCCTGTATGGGGCTATATGAGCCTACCCAGGCCTCGGTCAACTTTTTCCAAACATTTCACCGTTTCGCTCCGAAACCCTTCCCATCGTGTTCTAAATGACGAGACGTGAAAAACAAATCTAAACAGCCCATATCACAATGAACGTGTGTGAATTTCCCAGGTTGAACCTATACCCCCATATAGCCAGTATGGGACTATATGGACTATATGGTACTTTTCCAAAATTTCACCGTTGCGCTCCGAGACCCTTCCCATCGTGTTCTAAATGACGAGACGTGAAAAACAAATCCAAGCAACCCATATCACAATGAACGTGTGTGAATTTCCCAGGTTGAACCTATACCCCCATATAGCCAGCCTACAGGCCTAAATACAGGCCTACCCGGTACTTTTCCCAAAAATTTCACGGATTCGCTCCGGGACCCCTCCCATTGTCATTTTCTTGGCGAGACGAGAAAAACGAGACCCCACAAGCCATAGTAAAGTCCACAAAAAAATTGACCACCCCTCCCCCCCATATAGCCAGTATGAGCCTATATACAGACCTCGGTGACTTTTCCCAAAAATTTCACCGATTCGCTCCGGGACCCCTCCCATTGTCTTTTTCTCGGCGAGACGAGAAAATCGAGACCCCACAACCCATAGTAAAGCCCACAAAAAATTTTGACCACTCCTCCCCCCATATAGGCAGTATGAGCCTATATACAGACCTCGGTGATTTTTGCCATATATTGTATATTGTACAAGTCCGAGTTCCGCTTTTTATATTTTCGGGAAAAAATCCTAATTTTACATGCACCCACTCCATTGACTTGATAGGCAGACCCCGATAAGCCCGGGGACCGATATTAGCCATTTTGGCTAGAGGTGATAGGGGTTTTCCCCTATTTTAGGGGTAAAGTCCGTGTTCCGCTTTTTATAGTTTCGGGGACAAATCCTAATTTTACATGCACCCACCCCATTGACTTGATAGGCAGGGTTGATAGGTGTTTTCCCCTATTTGAGGGGTAAAGTCCGTGTTCCGCTTTTTATAGTTTCGGGAAAAAATCCTAATTTTACATACACCCACCCATGACTGGATGCCCCTTCACGAATGCTTCACTTTGATACCTCACTCGACCCAATCGGACCATGCAGCGTATTTGAAGTCTGGGGACTACTTTTTCTCCGCGGAAGCTTTTTCCCGCGACCGCATCACCGCCAGACCGCATCACCGCGGAAGAATACATGCCCAGGGGCCCTTTGCCGGAACTATAGTCACCCAGAGTTACTTCCCCCTAGATAGGAACTCTTCTGTGTTGGAGGCGGTTTTCCCCTAACGATCACATGATCGTCACGTGATCAAGTTCCACCTCAAATTTTACCCGGGGAACAATTAATGAGGTCAACCTGAGGTTAAATGCTTAGACTATACTACTGGCGTTCTTGGCCTTTGTCCGGATGGACTCCCAATACGTCATGACGTCACCCTATGTACATTGTAATCGAGCCCCGGCACATGTAACATCTATTATAGAGTTAATTCAAGTGAATGCTTAGACTAATACTGTCTTGCTCCGAGAGTAGCGCGTGGTACACTGACGCGTGGCTGACCGCATGAGTTCTGGTTCGTTGATCGAGACGCTTTGCTATCTCTTTAACCGGTTCATACTCCATGTAAGAATCACGAGACAATGGATACAATAGCCAAGTCTGGGAACAACAATATGTCTAGACTTCAGCCTTTTCAGCTGCACAAAGATTCGGACAATGGCTTCCTACATGAAGTATCTACCCTTTAACCTAGGAAATATTTTTAATCGATGATATCTGACTGTTATCGAAGTGAAGTTGCCAAAATTATTTTAATGGTCCTTTCTTGGAATAGTAGGAAAATTTAATCAATATTTATCATATTTACACCAGTTATCCACAGATGAAAAAACGACCCCTGTTAAGGGGATAGGGAAGAGACCAAGGAAACGACCCAGAATTCATTCGGTGACCCATGTGTTGAAGCACCTTTCGCTGCTATCGGGGAAACATAGTATTCTCTATGGGTTATCTTGGATATGGTGCAAACCGAGAAATACCGGTACGAAGTTATTTCCCGCGTATTATACTATCAATATTCCAGAATAACTGTAGTCATGTTGTAGATTTCAGTTTGTTTCACACGTCGCGAAAAAGATAAGTTATGCGGAGCTAAGTATTGATTTATGAAAGCTTCAAAATAGACGACTACGGTGGTTAAAATGGATAGACATCAGCGATACCTGGTACACATCTTGTCTGTGAGTCTGATCCTGGCAGAGAGTGTATTATAGTCCGGTGGCTTAAGGTCAAGATCGTGACTGACTGGAATAAAGCGCCATATTTTGCAGCGAGGCTCATTTGGGTATAAGGAATGATCTCAGAAGGGGTGCCCATTTCTACAGGAAGTGGAAGGCCCTTAATTTGCATAAATCCAATATGGCCGCCATAATACATACAGCAGCCTCCTGTTGGCGACTATTTGACAGCTTGAACCGCCTTTTTACACAGGATTGGTTTTCTACGAGCCTGATTGACACAAGAAGAAAATAATAACTATAATTGGAAACTTTATTACCCGTTGAATATCCAATATGGCCGCCAGAGAGTCACCAATAATGGTATTATTGCTATACACATGTATGTGTGTTTGTATATATGCTAATGTATATCATATATATTTATAAATCCATTGAGAGGTTTCTGTACATGTAGCTCTGTTATGATTGACTCGATAAAGCACGCATGAAGGTTATTGGCTATTTTCTTTTCTATAGATATCCAATATGGCCATCAGCGCCCCATCCTCAATGCTGATTATCGGTACTGAAAACAAATCTGTTTCAAGGGAAGAAACTTCAGGTTATCGTACAGGCCACGGTTGTGAACTACATCAATTGTTGCCAATTGGATTCTTCCCGGCCCCTTACATGTACATTAGCGTGTGTAAATCCAGCGGCAAAGGGAGTTACTCTTCCAAAACCAGTTGGAATCAGGCTAAAACTGTGCTAAGTAACTACCCTGAGATAGATTTACTTTCAGGTTTCACAAACGGTTTTGATATTTGACACTCGAGAAAAAATGCCTTTACTGTCTCGCGTAATCGTTTATCTGCTATGCAAAACCCTGCTATCGTAGAAGCTAAATTAGACAAAGAGTTGTCGAAAGGTCGAGTTGCTGGTCCCTTCTAAACTCCTCCTTTTGACAATAAGGTTTGCTAAAAATTAGGCTTAGTCCCCAGAAAGAAACCTAATACTTTTAGGGGCTCTTGGTGGCCGGGATCTCTGATGAACCGGCACGGATTCGAGCCTTGCTGATGCATGTGTGAAAGTTTGCCAGTTACTTGCCGACGGGCCGGAGTTGGTTCTCTTCCGGTGTTCCAGCTTCCTCCATGATTAAAACTGGCTGTCGCCATATGGTTGAAATAACCTTGAGTGTGACATCAAACCAAATCTCTCGATTGCACTAGTTCAGAAACATGGCTACTAACGCTTGATGGCAAAAATCTATTTAGATGATACCTTCCGCATTTATGTATCGGTGCCTCTCGATGGGATGCTCTACATCCTGTAAGATATTAAAGAGCTCAAGTCATTCTCTGCAATCGGTTATGGCTACAAAATTCGGCATATCAGAGGTCATCCACATACTGGACGACTTCGTGTTCGTCGGGGCAAATGGCGCTAGCCACTGTACTATAGCTCTCAACACCTTCAATTACTTGTGTGAGTATTTGGGCATTCCAATCAAACATGCTAAGACCTACTACCCATCAATTACTATGCCATGGGATTCATCTGGACTCCAGAAGTATGAAAGCATCATTTCCAGAAGACGACATGAAAAGCATGCTGGGTGAATTCTCGCACCGCAAAAAGATAACACTTGTGGAACTGCAGCCTCCCATTGGCTCGCACAATTTTGCCCGTGAAGTCGTCGTACCCGGCAGGGCATTTCTCCGCTGCCTGATATAATTTAACAAAAGTTGTATCACAGGCTCACCATCACATTCGCTTGAATAAAGCTAGAGCCTATGTTAATACCTGGCTTGTATTCCTGGAGTCTTTCAACGGAAAATTAATTTTCTTTCTCCAAATTGGGTATCCAATTTCGACGCTGCCGGTACCTTGGATTTGGCGGCTGTTTTCGTGAAGAGACCAAGAATGACCAGAACATCTTACCCATATCACTGTCAAGCAGTCCTTGCCGTGGAAATTTAGGGTCATAAACTGGCAAATCATAACGTCTCTTTCTTTGTGATAATATGGCGGTGGTTGAAATTAGTGCGTCATTTAGTAGTTGCCTGCCTTCGAAATGACATTCTGTTCAGATCAAAACATATTTCCGAACAATCTTATTCCTAACAAACTCTCGGGGTTACAATTTCAGGAAGCGCTGTCTCTAGCCCCTAAGCTGAATCGCTCGTCGCACCCAGTACCCTTTCTGTTGTTCTCCTGACGCCGCGTCCCTTGCGGAATCTTCCTTGAAAGTATACAAGCACGCATGACAAGTAGAGATTTCTTCAATAACATTGGCCAGTGTGCCAGTAAGATATTCCTCATCTCATCGTCACAGTTGGTTTTCTTCAAAGCATTCTTGCATTTCAACAAGTATGCACCCGCCACAACTTATACATTCGTATCAGCTATCGCACAATTTGGCTGCAGTACACGATCCTGCGCAGTTATTCCTTGCCAAAAACCTACTTACTGTCATGTCAAAAGTACACGACCGGATACCAGATTGCCCATAACTAAGGATATCCTCCATAAGATATTTTATGCTATATACCCCACATTGTATCCATGTAATTCTTTTACGAGCAATGATCTTGGTAGCATTTCATGCATTCTTACACGTTAGTGAATTGACAGATCGTTCAGAACGAGACTGCAATAGCAATGTTCTTTAATACAACGATGTCTCTTTCTCTGATCAATCTGGCCCGTTACAAAGCATGCACATTATTATCATCCGCAACTTCAAACACAACATATCCCATAAACCAGTTCATTCGTTTATACTGATAATATTAGATATTGTTCAGTTCAAGCAACCCGTGCTTATTTTCGGTTACATATTTCACATCCGAGGCCGGGCCCCTGTTCCAATTTCCAGAGGATGCACCCGTTTCAGCTGCCTATTTCTCAGCTCATGTAAAATCGGCATTGGCCCTCTTTAATAGGCCATAGTTTTCGCATTTGCACCGCTACTTCATCTTCAGCAGCAGAAATCCAGAATAACATATTCAAAAATGTGTGGATGGAAGTCTAACGCTATATTAGTATGACACATTTCACTTGGTAGCTATGCATTGTCCAGTCACGGATTTCAATGCATGGTAGCCCCAACGACTTTATTGCATATATAAGGATCTGGTCCAACTTGACCTAGTTTGGCAAAGGTTAGCCAGGGGCTGCCGTGCCATCTGAGTCAGTTATATATGATTATTTTCTAATATTTACTTTATATTTAACATCAAGAAAAAAAAAGAAAAAAAATAATTCAAAATTTCGGATCGAAAATTCGTCAAAAATTGACCATATTTTGGTTCTGACGTAGCTGTAACGTCATTATGGCGGCCATCTTGGATTATTTTGCATTCCTCGCTAGACCTTTGCCAAAACTATTAATGTGGAAATTTTCAGATTCTTACCCCGAAGGATGGCGAATATATGATGTTTTCAAAATCGTTCGGATAAAAATTGCCATTTATAGGCCCAAAATAACCCCGGGCCCCTAATGGGCCACATATTGCCTCCTGGGCCTCGAAATCGGGGGCACCCCTTCTGATATTGTTCTCGGTGCCTCTGACGACACGTGTGCCAAATTTGGTGCTTTATTCCACTCTGTCACGATAAAGTGAAAATCTGGCCTTAAGCCACCGGACTATTAGGCCTATATAACGTTTTAACCCTTCCCAACACGGTTGATTATGCTTGATGATTAATGATGAGCGAAAATAAAATCTTGTTAAGGAGGGTAGTAGTATAGAGCCGTGAGATACACGTCCCGGCGCCTCACTGCGCATGCGCAGAAAACAAAAAAAATGAGGTGTCTGCGCAGGTTTGGGGAGGTCATGGGGAGGTGTGCGCAGGAGTGTTCTGCGCAAGTGTATGACGTCACTTCCGGTCCGCGTGAATCGGGCGTGACCTGGGGATGTATTCCTCCGCGGTGATGCGGTCTGGCGGTGATGCGGTGTGCCTCCGCGGACAGAAAGTAGTTCCAAATACGTGGGTTTTCGTGAGAATGTTCGGCAATCTTCAGGGGCGAGAGAGATCCGTAGTGGACTGATTGGATCGAGTGAGGTGTCAAAGAGAAGCGCTCCTCCAGGGCCATCCAGTCATGTGTGGGTGCATGTGAAATTAGGATTTGTCCCGAAACTATAAAAAGCGAAACACGGGCTTTACCCCTAAAATAGGGGAAAACTCCTATCAACCCTATCCCAAAGGGCGAATATCGGTCCCTGGCTTATCGGGGACTGCTGAGAGAGGTAGGGTGGGTGCATGTGAAATGAGGATTTGTCCCCGAAAATATAAAAAGCGGAACACGGATTTTACCCCTACAATATCGACCCTTTCCGGCCCGGCCCGGCCCGGCCCGGCCGCAGCGCGCGCGTTATCCGGCCGCACGCGCGCGCGCGCGGGTTAAAGGGAAGTTTTGGAAGCGTGCAAGGGCATTATATCACATCGGGGTATATATTTCATCCAAGTATAGCGGATAGCGCTTGTCGTGAATAACAACAAGTTCAGCAATGTTCAATCAGTTTATTATCCCCAATGTTACATCATACCCAGGCTGGGTATGTTTAGTATGTTCACAGGAAAATAAATTGAAATATCAAACACCATGTTTTATTATTTAACGTACCGTCACATTTACTGAGCTCAGTCAACGATCAGCATGTAGACATAGAGAGTATATACGGCATGTTATGCTATTCATCAGTGCAAGGGTGACGCATTCAGCCAATGAAGGTGGTCGGTCAGCTTGGAAACGAAGAACGTAACATTGGTCACCCTCTCTAAGACCCATTATGTGTTGGGGCGTTGACGTTGAGCCCATCTCAAGGGATCCACGGTGTCCAGTTTCTCCAGCATCGTCCTAGCGACGCCCGGTTAATGATGGTGAACGACTGGTCAAACACCTGACTGTTATTACCGGCATAACAATACCGTAACTGGTCCGTCTCTTTGTGACGTAAGATGTACCCGAAAGCGACATTCAATTTGAAGACCGTAGCTTGGTCATTGAAGATGGCTTCCACGTAGCTGCGTAGAAGGGCGAGGTCGGTGAGTGGGAAATTGTAGATATCTGGAATATGGCGGTGGAAAATGTGCCGTATCATGGGCCATTGGCGCCGATAGATGTCACTTACTGGATGGGCGTCCTGTAACAGATCGCTAGGAACATCCACTGCATCTTCCAGAAAGTGTTCGATGTCGTCAGGCGTATGACTAGCAACAGTAATGCTAGGGACTGGCTGGATATCTAGGCTCTTCTGAACTGTGAGTATAGGCGGGCTCTCTGTGATCGCATCACCAGTGGCATTCGTCTCCCCGGGCTCGTCTTCACTGGGTCTGACCCTCCAGGGTGCCTCTTTAGTGGGAAGTTTTCGCCCAAACCGTAGAGACAGGGTATGAATCAAACGTTGGTGCTGTCTTAACTGACTGGGTCGTTTGAAGAGTTGACCACAATCGTTACGTTGTTCCGTCGTCCCCTCGTGGAATGAGCGTTCGTGGCACAGTAAACGATCCTCCCGATTGAATGACCGTGCGCAGCTTATACAAGTATATCGTGCATCGTTGTGAGTGGAGGCCTCGTGGCGTCGTGAATTATCTAGGCGAGTGAACTGCTTCTGGTAAGTTGTGCAAGTGAACATCTTGGTGGTTGACAGAGTGTCGGATGAAACGGCCAGGCCGCTTCCCTTTCTTAGCACGCTTGTTGGTGATTTATTTTTAGCACATACAGTTCATCTACCTTCAACTCGAGGACCGAGATGTACTGATGTACGACTGAGCCGCATTGGTGTGAAAGGGTGTGTGCATGTGTGTAGCCACCAGGAAATCACTCAGTGATTTTCCCTCCGTCTTCTCCGATACCAGCGAAGACGATACACGCAGCCATAAATGGACTGCGCCTCATAGATGTATTGATAATAAGAAGTTTGAGTATCTATGATGACCCATATTGAACGGAAGTGACCTTTGACCCATGCGCACCATTATTATTCGGTATTCTGAAAGAGCATTTGGACACCTGTTGACCTCAATAATTTGCATATGACCTCTGTGAGGTCACTTCCTCTTCCGTTCACGTGACCGGAACTGACCTTTGCTCTTCTAGAATACCGGATAATAATGGTGCGCATGGGTCAAAGGTCACTTCCGTTCAATATGGGTCATCATAGATACTCAAATTTCTCAAACATCTACAATAGAGCGCCCCGATTCCGGTCACGTGACAGTAAACACGGAAAAACCCGGATGTAAGATGAGGACCCGGATATAAAACCACAGTATCAGGATGGAAGACGGAGGAACGACGGGAAAAATCCACTGGGAAACTCGGATGTACACACAGACGTATACACACACACATGCATACACACACACGCACACACACACACACACATGCATACACACACACAAGCATACACACACATGCATACACACACACGCATACACACAAATACACACATACACGTACACATACACATACGCAATGCACACGCAAGCACACACACACAGACGCAAACACACACATGCATACACACACGCAGACACACACGCAATCACAGACACACATACTCACAAACGCATAAACACACACACACATACACACAGACGCAAGTGGGTCCCACCTGTCTTGTGACAACTTCCGGTTCAGGTCACGTGACCATAAACATGGAAAACCCGGATGTAAGATGAAGACCCGAATGTAAAACCACAGTACCCGGATGGGAGAACCCACTGGGAAACTCGGATGTTGACAAGGTCCCGGATGGAAAACCCACTGCCCACACATACACGCACACACACACGCGCGCGCGCGCGCAATACAGCTCAGTCGTACACCAATACATCTCGGTCCTCGACTTGGGGTAGTTGAACTGAGTGTGCTAACAATAGATCAACAGCTAGCTTGCTATGAAAGGGAAACGACCTGGCCGTTTCATCAGACACTGTCAACCACCAAGATGTTAACTTGCACAACTTGCCAGAAGCAGTTTACTCGTATAGACAGTTTACGACGTCACGAGGCCTCCACCCACAGCGATGCACGGTATACTTGTATAACCTGCGCACGGTCATTCAATCGGGAGGATAATTTACTGCGCCATGAGAGGGCACTCCACGAGGATAGCGGCCTGGTCGTTTCATCCGACACTCTGTCAACCACCAACATGTTCACTTGCACAACTTGACAGAAACAGTTTACTCTTATAGAAAGTTTACGACGTCACGAGGCCTCCACCCACAACGATGCACGGTATACTTGTATAATCTGCGCACGGTCATTCAATTGGGAGGATAATTTACTGCGCCATGAGAGGGTACTCCACGAGGGTGCGGCGGTACAATGTAACGATTGTGGTCAACTCTTCAAACGACCCAGTTGGTTAAGACAGCACCAATGTTTGATTCATGCCCCGTCTCTACGGTTTGGGCGACAACTTTCCACTAAAGAGGAGCTGCGGAAGGTCAGACCCAGTGAAGATGAACCCGGGGAGACGAACGCCACTGGTGATGCGATGACGAAGAGCCCGCCTATACCCACAGTCCAGGAGGGCCTGGATATCCAGCCGGACCCCAGCGTTACGGTTTCGAGTCATACGCCTGACGACATCGAACATTTTCTGGAAGATGCAGTGGATGTTCCTAGCGATCTGTTACAGGACGCCCATCCAGTGAGTGACATCTATCGGCACCATTGGCCCATGATACGGCATGGTTTCCACCGTCATCGCCCTATTCAAGATACCTACAATTTCCGACTGACCGATCTCGCCCGTCTACGCAGCTACATGGACGCCATCTTCAATGACCAAGCTACGTCATTCAAATTAAATCTGGCGTTTGGTTATGTGCTGCAGCATAAGGAGACAGATCAAGTCAGATACTTCTACCCGAGCAGTAACATCTGGGTATTTGACCAACCGTTTACCATCATTAACCGGGCCTCGCTAGAGACGATGCTGGAGAAACTGGACACCGTGGATCCCTTGGAATGGGCCCAACAACAACGCCCCAACACCCAATGGTTCGTGGAGAGGGTGACCAATGTTACGTTTTTCGTGACCAAATTACGGAATCTTTCCATCGGATGAATGCATTCACTCGTGCACTGATGAATACCATAACATGCTGTACATACTCTATATGTCTTACATGCTGATCGTTGACTTGAGCTCAGTAAACACTTGTACCTAATGTGACGGTGCGTTAAATAATAAAACATGGTGTTTGATATTTCAATTTGTTTTGCTGTGAACATACTAAACATACCCAGGGCGGCTCCCCCAGCCTGGGTATGATGTAACATTGGGGATAATAAATTGTATGAACATTGCTGAACTTGTTGTTATTCATGACAACCGCTATGCGATTGTATAATACAGAATATATATTGTATAATACAGGACATATATGATACAATACAGGACAGATATGGTATAATACAGCACAGATTTGATATAATACAGGACCGATACTGTATAATACAGCACAGAATTGGTATAATACAGAACATATATTGTATAATACAGGACAAATATGACACAATACAGGACAGATTTGGTATAATACAGGGCAGATATTGTATAACAGTGGACAGATATGGTATAATACAGCACATATTTGGTATGATGCGAGACAGATATGGTATAATACAGCAAAGATATGGTATAATGCACACCCCACAGGACGCAGGCGGACCAAGGATGGTCCCTCTCTACCCCAAATACCTTCCTTCACTTCCCCAAAATGTACACTTTCGCTACTACTCCTACTGATGACGTCACAGATGACGCGAACATCCCTCAAATCGGGATGTACACCCCGTAAGCTACAAGATGACACCTCCCAGAACGCATTCGGACCAATAGTGGTCCATTTCTACCCAAATACCTTCCTTCACTGCCCCAAAATGTTCACTTTGGCTACTACTCGTACTGATGACGTCACCAATAACGTCACAGATGACGTGAACATCCCTCAAATCGGGATGTACACCCCAAGAGCTACAAAATGACACCTCCCAGGACGCATTCGGACCAAGGATGGTCCATCTCGACACCAAATACCTTCCTGCACTGCTCCAAAATGGCCACTTTACTTACTACAACCAACTGCGCATGCGCAGCTTGACGCGACTTGCATTTAAAAACACGCCATTCTGACTCTACCCCACACAGGCTTCACTTTGACACCTTCGACAACCCATTCGGACCCATAGCGGTCCATCTCTACCCCAAACACACACCCATATACCCCCCAAAATGCTTGCTTTCTATACTACGGCCAGACTGCGCATGCGCAGAATATTGAAAACGGACGAACTATTAGTCCAGTCGGATGCTCCTCTACGAGAGCTTCAAAATAAGACCTGACACGACACCATAGGATCAATAGGGGCTCACCTAGATCCCAAAACGTCCACCCAGTATGGGCCTATACCCCGATAGCCTGTATGGGGCTATATGAGCCTACCCAGGCCTCGGTCAACTTTTTCCAAACATTTCACCGTTTCGCTCCGAAACCCTTCCCATCGTGTTCTAAATGACGAGACGTGAAAAACAAATCTAAACAGCCCATATCACAATGAACGTGTGTGAATTTCCCAGGTTGAACCTAT
>JAVTVY010017346.1:0-62390 GCA_036873755.1 Hanleya hanleyi | reverse complement strand
AAGATGACGCGTGAATTGTGCTATTTCTATTCCAGTGCCATCAACCCAGTGTGCGACCATCCTTTCACAATCACCAATCGGGCGTCGCTAGAGACGATGCTGGCCCAACTGGACACTGTGGATCCCTTGGAATGGGCCTATGAACAGCGTCCCAACACCAAGTGGCTAGTGGAGAGGGTCGCCACTGTTACGTTCTTCGTGATTAAACTGACCCACCACCCCCATCGGATGAAAGTATTCACCCATGCACTGATAGATACTCAGAATGCACAAACAACTATCTGAGGATATGTTTTCTCAACGATATCCTGGCCTGCCCGATGACGATTAGAACAAACGGTTCAGAGCGAACATGGTCGAAGATGGAACTTTCTGAAATGGCGACTTCTGATTGGACAAGAGTAGCCGAGAATACATCTAACGGACAGGAACGAATATGACAGATGCAAATGGTGGCCTCTGATTGGACAAGAACCTTCTTGAATTGTAAATATACCCAACGCGGCTCCGCCAGCGTGGGTATGATGTAACATTGGGGCGAATAAACTATATGAAAAAAAACTTCTTGTTGTTGTTGTTCTCTCATGTGTCATCCTTGTTGTTGTTGCTGTTGTTCTCTCTCCGGTCTATATCATGGCGTTATGTTAGAGTGTTAAGGTGTAACGACGGGCGTCGACGGGCGTCACTGCATTTCGAAGAATTAGTGACAATTCCATGGAATAGCAGAGCTTCTGAGCTATTTCACCAGGGCGTTGAAGCATTAAGAATGGCGTTGGTGGGCGTTGCTACAAGATGACACCTCACACGCCGCATTTGCACCGCGGATGGTCCATCTCTACACCAAGTAACATCCTTCACTGCTAAAAAATGCCCACTTTCGCTACTACTCGTACTGATGACGTCACCAATGACGTCACAGATGCTGTGGATATCCCTCAAATCGGGGTCTATACCCCGAGAGCTACAACATGACACCCCCCATGACGCATATCTCTACACCAACCAGACCCAATCAAATGGAAAAGCCAGCCAATTCCAAGGCAGACGAGCAATCGTTGAAGATTGACGAAAAGGTGTCGGTTCCCGCTCGACTCCCCAAACGAGTTACCAAAACATACCCGCCCATAACTATGGAAATGATAGATGATTTCTTCAGTGCGGGTTATAGCTCAACCAGGGGAGAGCCCGGAGATCTCCGCTACCATCGCCAGCTATGCCTGACCTGCCTTGAAGGTGTATCCTTGGCCGGATGTGATCTTTGCATGAGGAGAGAGGAAATTTTCCAGTGGGCGAAGTGAATTGAACATCCGGGCACTTTTACATCCGGGTACATCCGGGTTCTTGTACATCCGGGATCTTGTCGCTGACGTGTGCGCATACATCCGGTAGGTAGTTGAACTGAGTGTGCTAAAAATAGATCAACAGCTAGCGTGCTATAAAAGGGAAGCGGCCTTGCCGTTTCATGAGACACTCTGTCAACCACCAAGATGTTCACTTGCACAACTTGCCAGAAGTCATTTACTCGCCCAGAAGATTTGCGACGCCACGAGTCCTCCATCCACAACGGTGCACGACATACTTGCATAACCTGCGCACGGTCATTTAATCGAGAAGATGCTTTACTGCGCCACGAACGCTCAGTCCATGAGGGCGCGACGGCACAATGTAAGGAGTGTGGTCAACTCTTCAAACGACGCAGTCAGTTAAGACGGCATCAGCGTTTGATTCATGTCCCGTCTCTACGGTTTGGGCGACAACTTCCTACTGAAGAGGAGCCGCGAAAGGTCAGACCCAGTGAAGATAAGCCCGGGGAGACGAAAGCCACTGGTGATGCGATGACGGAGAGCCCACCTATACCCACAGTTCAGAAGAGCCTGGATTTCCAGCCGGACCCCACCGTTACGGTTTCGAGTCATACGCCTGACAACATCGAACCTTTTCTGGAAGATGCGGTGGATGTTCCCAGCGATCTCTTACCCGAAGATCATCCAGTGAGTGAGATTTATCGACGCCATTGGTCCATGATCCGACACTGTTTTCACCGTGACCGTCGTCTATTGGACTTATATAATTTCCGACTGACTGGCCTCGCCCGTCTACGTAGCTACGTGGAAGCCATCTTCAACGACCAAGATACAGCCTTCAAGTTAAATCTCACTTTTGGATACATTCTTCGCCATAAAGAGACAGACCAGCTCCGTTATTATTATCCCAGCAATAATACCCGGGTGTTTGACCAGCCTTTCACCATTATCCATCGTGCGTCACTGGAGACGATGCTGAAGGAACTGGACAGCGTGGATAGTTTGGAATGGGTACGACAACAACGACAAAACACAAAATGGCAAGTGGAGAGGGTGACCAATGTTACGTTTTTCGTGGTTAAACTGACCACCACCCCCATCGGATGAAAGTATTCACCCATGCACTGATAGATACTCAGAATGCGCAAACAACTATCTGAGGATATGTTGCCTCAACGGTATCCTGGCCTGCCCGACGATGATTAGAATAAACGGTTCAGAGCGAACATGGGTATGATGTAACATTGGGTAGAATAAACTATATGAAAAAAACTTCTTGTTGTTGTTGTTCTCTCATGTGTCATCCTTGTTGTTGTTGCTGTTGTTGTTCTGTCTCCGGTCTATATCACGGCGTTATGTTAGAGTGTTAAGGTGTAACGACGGGCGTTGACGGGCATCACTGCATTTCGAAGAATTAGTGACAATTCCATGGGATATCAGAGCTTCTGGGCTATTTCACCAGGGCGTTGAAGCATTAAGAATGGTGTTGGTGGGCGTTGCTACAAGATGACACCTCACACGGTCCATTTGGACCGCGGATGGTCCATCTCTACACCAAATAACATCCTTCACTGCCCCAAAAGGCTCACTTTCGCTACTACTCCTACTGATGACGTCACCAATGACGTCACAGATGCTGTGGACAGTCCTCAAATCGGGGTGTGCACCCCGAGAACTACAAGATGACACCCCACACGACGCATTCGGACTGAGAATAGAGCATCTCTACCCCAAATACCTTCCTTCACTGCCCCAAAATGCTCACTTTCGCTACTACTCCTACTGTTGACGTCACAGATGCTGTGGACAGCCCCCAAATCGGGGTCTACATCCCGAGAGCTACAAAAGCACACCTCCCACGACGCATTCGGACCAAGGATGGTCCCTCTCTACACCAAACTCACATCCGCACACCCCCAAAATGGCCACTTTACTTACTACAACCAACTGCGCATGCGCAGATTGACGAGGCTTGCATTTAAAACCACGCCATTCTGACTCTACCCCACACAAGCTTCACTTTGACACCTTCCACGACCCATTCGAACCGTGAATAGCCCATCTCTACCCCAAACACACACCCACATACCCCCAAAAATGCCTGCTTTCTATACTACGGCCAGGCTGCGCATGCGCAGAGTATTGAACACGGACGAAGCATTAGTGTAGTCAAGTGCTCCTCCACAAGAGCTTCAAAATAAGACCTCATACGACACCATAGGACCATTAGGGACTCACCTAGACCCCAAAACGTCCACCCCGTATGGGCCTATACTCCCATAGCCATGCAGTATAGGCCTATGGGTCTATATGGGTCTCGGTGACTTTTTTCAAAAATTTCACCGTTTCGCTCCGGGACCCTTCCCATCGTGTTCTAAATGACGAGACGTGAAAAACAAATCCAAACAACCCTACCGCAAATGTCTAGAAGTAGGTTTCCCAGGTGGACAAACATTGGTCCTATACCCCAGTATGGGCCTATATGGGTCTATATGGGTCTCGGTGACTTTTTTCAAAAATTTCACTGTTTCGCTCCGCGACACTTCCTATCATGTTCTAAATGACGAGACTAAGAAAACGAGACCCCACAACCTATACCGCAAATGTCGAGAAATAGGTTTCCCAGGATGGTCCTATACCCCCCATACCCCATATAGGCATTTTCCCGTAATTTAGGATAAAGTCCGTGTTCCGTATTTTTTCAGGAAAATTTTTACATACACCCATCCTGGAACTAGGGGGAGATAACTCTATTGATAGGCAAGCCCCGTTAAGCCCGGCGACCTATATACCCCCCATACCCCATATAGGCATTTTCCCGGATTTTTCGATAAAGTCCGTGTTCCGTATTTTTTTTTTCCGGAAAATTTTACATGCACCCACCCATGTCTGGATGCCCCTTCACATAGGCTTCACATTGATACCTCATACAACTCCATTGGACCATTAGTGGCTCCCCTAGCTCCAAAACGTCTAGCGGGACCCATACAGGGTCCAGTTTTCGACACTAGGTGACCACATCCCGAAGAAATGGCCAGTTTTCGACACCGGATGTGCCGCCATCTTGAACATACGTGCCGCCATCTTGGATATGTCCCATAATGCACCGGGTCAAAATACTCGCTTCTGATTGGCTGAGAGCTCTGTGACGGATTTGAAATACTCGCTTCTGATTGGCCGAGAGCTCCGCATGCGCAGAATGATATTTCTACCGCACACCCAACCCATCAGATGCCCCTTCACGAATGCTTCACTTTGATACCTCACTCGACCCCATTGGTCCACTAGGGGCTCCCCTAGCTCCAAAACGTCTATTTCCATACCGTTTCCCCACAATTCCCTGTGCGCATGCGCAGAATGCCGATATTTCAACCCCGCACCCAGCCCATCAGATGCTCCTTCATGAATGCTTCACTTTGATACCTCACTCGACCCCATTGGACCATTAGGGGCTCCCCTAGCTCCATCGGACCATTTTATCTAGGGACTACTTTTTCTCCGCGGAAGCTTTTTCCCGCGACCGCATCACCGCCAGGACCGCATCACCGCGGATGAATACAAACATTAAAGAACTATTTTTGACCTGGAAAAATTGGAACTCTCCTGTGTTGGAGGTGAGAAAGGTCATCGATGATTTGAAATACTCGCTTCTGATTGGACGAGAGCCGCCACGTGACCGCCACAAATTTGCATAAATACTCGGGAATCGGTCTTTTATATACTACTTCGGCTCCTTTATAAGGCTTACATAGCGGACCTTTCTCTCGGCAAGGCAAGCTGGACTGCCAGTATTCACCATGTATTACGGTCAGCTAATTTATCACAATACACAGACCAATTTCGTCCTTCAAATAAAGTACTTCGAAGAAATATTGAACCCAAATTAAGGGACTCTTTCAACGAAGTATTCGTTAAACTAACGGCGTCAAATAGTAAACTAAGAACATATAGCACTGTTAAGCCTGTGCCAGAATTCTCCCCATATCTTACTACCTTGAAAGATAAGGCGCTACAAAAAGCCATTATATCTGTCAGACTATAAGTACAGCCGATCTAGAAATCGAAAGGGGGCGGTACTCGGACACTCCTTTGGAGAACAGACTTCTAAATACTGTGATCTAAATAGAATTGAGGATGAATGGCACTTCCTGATGGAATGTCCTCAGTATAGGATACAAAGGCAGCAAGCTATGAGAACTGTTGTCCAAATTGATCATGATATTCTCTCACTAAATATGCAAGAAATATTTGCTCTGTTTCTTGATCCACCCCCTAAATTATCTGTTATTATATCTAGATTCATATATTTTAGTTTTCAAATACGCAAATCTTGTTCAGTCAGATAGTCATACATACATGAAAACATCTTATACCAAGGTATTCATGTAATTTAGCAAATCTATTGCCTTCGTTTGCTAACAGCTTTACATATATACTACTGGGCAATAATAATAATAATTTTATTATTGATTCTCTTTATATTGGTATATGGATCCTTGACATAACATATATACATTACATAATACATTATAGTACTTGATAATTGTACTTGTCCTGTCAGTTAATGCATTTGGCGATCCTGAAAGTTGTTGGTATTGACCTTTATTTCGTTCATTGTTATTGTTTGTACCTTGTCTCATGTAGGCCTGTATATTTCGGTACAATAAATAAATCTAATCTAAATCTGGGTAAATTCAAGATGGCGACCATGTAGTGTACCAGAAAAGTGATGTTTTCGTTCCGTTTCTTAAAAATTATGACTTTTTATGCGAGGAAAGGTGAGCAGAAGATATTTTATTTCACATCAGAGTAAATTTGCTAATTTATGCAGTTTTTGAGAAAAAAAACAACAAAAAAACAAAAAATAAAACAACAAAAAGAACCCCCACAAAAAAAACAAAAAAAATTCGAAAAATCTCTCTCCAAAAGATATCATGTCTTCATGATTGCAAGAGAATGAAGCATCCTTATACGAATCGAACTATTAACACACAGCATGATCTGAGCTACTTGCATGACTAATAATTATCTAGGTTACCACATTACATGTTCAATGCAGATCTCGGAAGCCAGTTAGCCTGTGCGTCCTTGCGTAGGCCCAAGGCGTCCTTATTGTAGAACAATCCAAAACATGACACAGGTCAATGTCAGTGCACCTGCGGGTTGAGAGACGAACCGGCCTCTTGCAATCTCCTGCCAGTTCAATAATCTTTGAGGTGCGTACGTCCTCACTGTCCTGCACGATAGTTGGTTCAACTGCCAATGTAGGTTCACAGTCCTGTTTACGCAGTTTTACGGAATCCAACGGGACAAAGTGACAAAATAGTTGGAGTCATTTCTGCCGTCCTAACCGTTTGAGTTCACCAGTGCCACCCGTCTATGGCGGCAGGGGACAGAAATCGGTTTCAAAGCTCTGGATTAGATCGATTCAGACCTTGGATTAAATCCCGAGTTCATTTGTGGAAATGGATTTTATTTAATCCGCGCTCTTGATCCTTCTAGTCCGAGTTTTTGAACGTTCAAGTCCCACGCTTTTATAGTCTACCAATTAAAACCGAGTTTCTAGTCCGATGTTTAATTGGGCGGAGAAAACATTGCATTAGAAACTCGATTGTGAATTTGAATGGCGCATGCAATGCGTTAGAATTATGCGCGCCAGTATCATTGCATCAAAGATAATCCCAGATGTAATTTTTTTGTTTTGCAGGGAATGATGAAACAAATCCCGGCATCCCGGAGTCAAATGTATGGGTGTGCCAAGCAGAGATCCGCTATACTGGAACTCAGTTAGTCGTTGCTCCAACATTGTCAAATGAATAGGTGAATGTGCTCATTGCCTCACAGAAAGATCTCTGGTTACCGCCACACACAAGAATGGGTACGGTATATTCCAAAGTTATAAAGTGGCAGAAGATCTCTCCATGCAGTGGAAGTCAACCATATCCATGCGAGTAGAGCGACCGAAACCTGCACTGAGAGTTCAATTGTACGGCATGGGGGAGAGTTTGGTGGTACCGATGTGATAGAAATGGTGGTCCCCAGAGACCAGTGTCCGCTCTCCTATGCTTTAAATAGGGCGGACTCACTCTGATATCCAAGTCGCCATTTTTAGATGTCAGTGTCCGGGATGGGTTAAAGCATAGCAAGCGGACACTCATATCTGAGGGACCACCGTTTCTGCCACACCGGTATACAAGAGGAACATGAGAGGCTGCTGACTTATTTCAGAGGTACAGCGAGGTGTTTTTCGGCATCACCCAGACTGTACAGTACACACTACATTTCATAGATGATATAACGGTCTCGAATCCCTACCGCCGCATGTCTCCCACATCAAATGAAAGAGGTGAAAGACAACTTAGAGGATCTTCTTCACCAACGTGTCATCGGACACAATTGTTCAAGATAGGGTGCTCCTCATGTTCTTGTGCGCAAGACGAACGGCGACATACTCAGACGCATCGACTACAGATACTGACACGGGACGTATACTCACTGCTAAGAATTGAAGTCTCTCTTTTTGATGGCAGGGGCGAGATACTATTGAACCATATATCTCAAGTTGGCATATAACCAAATTCAGGTTGCGAGAGCGATCCACAGAAAACAGCCTTTACAACTCCATCTGGGCTCTTTGAGTACAACAGCATGCCGTCCGGCATAGCGAATGTTGAACAGGGAAAGTGTCACTTTTTTCACTTTATATCAGAAAATGGTGTCTTAACCGATCCAGAGAAAATCTAGGTACTAGCAGATGGCGGAACACAAGTACCCTCAAACAAGTACCATAATTTTTTGACTTTGTGTCGTACTACCGTCGCTTTGTAGAAAAAAATTGTCTCTTTTGCCTAGACACTATATGGCCTGATTGGGAAATGTGATGAATCCAAGGGGAAAATGCGTCTGTCAAAGACTGATGTTACTCTTCTTTGGGATGGTGCATGTGAAGGAGCGTTCCAGGACAGGAGAGAATCCACCGTATTCTCGGGTCAGAATGTTAGGTGCCGAGGGATGCTTTCCTCTAGATTCATATGGTTGCTTTTTAGTCGCCAAACGTTGTCAATTTTCCCCACCTCTTGCATATCGCTCCAATGATAGATCGATTAATCACAACTCCTAACTTGTCTTGTCCAGATTTTCCCACGTCTTTTGTTTTGAAGGTGAATGCCAGTGTCTATGGATTCGGAGCAGTTCTAAGTCAGATGCAAGATGGGCAGTTGAGTGCTGGCATATGCCACCAGGGGACTGACACAACTTAAAAGCCGTGATGGGTATTCCAATGAGAAGATCGAGTTTCTCGCCTTAAAATGGGCTGTTTGGGACAAGTTTAGGCTAGGCCTGATAAAGCCCCCTTCGCCATAATTATTGACAGCAATTTGACTAACACCATGTCAAACTCCAAGGTTTCACCACTTGAACAGGGGTTTGTCGGCGAGTTTTCCAGTTTCTGACTCACGATTCGAAACCGGTCTAGAAACTCCAGCATTGTCGCTGATCTCCTCCTCTGGAGGTCAGCATTGTCGCTGATCTCCTCCTCTGGAGGTATTCCATAGTTTCAGATTATTGATCTCCCTTGACAACTGACATATGCGGATTGGTTGAGCTATATGGAAGGACGGTCACGAAGTCAACCTTCGTCAGCCTCAGTTTCGCACGTTTTTCAGTAGTTCAAAAATAGTTATTTTACATGTGAAATATGTGACAAAAATCCGCGTGGTCGACCTCATGTTTTGAATATTTTTTTTTATCTCGCCCCGAGACGGGAAACACAGGTCACAAATCTTAATGAATTCGATTGTTAATCCCAGGAAACGAACGAAATATGGCCTTTTTGGGTCGTTTTAATAGATTTTCCAGAAAATTTGGGGAACATTCAGAGGGAAAATATTATTCCTGGTTAAAATTGCATAACTGGCTTGTATCTTGAATTAATGGTATTAACATTCTCTTCAAGAAAATATATACCTTTAGAGGGTTTTCTGAAGAGTTTGGCAAGTACAACAGACGGATGGGCTATACCAAGGGTTTATTTCTAGCAACAAGGGGTCCACTGTGGACTGCACCCTCTGGCTACCAGGAGAATTGCCTGAGGTTGGAACGCAAGTTGATGTACGCCGACGCCCCTTCGAACGCTGTCAGCTTGCCGATTATTTTGGTCCAACGATATTCCAGGTTGTTGAATTCTATGACGGTGTGTAAACTGTAGAGTTGGCTGACGATTGAAATCAAAGCTAATCGGTAGTACATCAACCCATCCAGGCCTCCTTCAAAGCCTTCAATTAGCACACCACGCCCACCGTCAGCGCTTTGAACACACTCGATGTAGAGATGCATCACATTTCACAGCGGCCGGGGTTAAGCGATAGTGAGAAAGTGCAACGGTAAAATCAGCGATACATGACGCCCAGGGACCAATATAATCTCTCTCTACTCCAGCGCCACCATCACAACCAGACACTACGTCGACTTCAGCACCACTCCAACAGATGACCCGACCAGTATCACCAGTCCCACAGTGGGGTCGAGACGAAGTCTTAAAGATTGTACCTGCTTCGTTTAAGAAAAAGGTCGGCTTGCTTTTACAGCGGGTGAAAGACATTCGTGACATGAGCTGGAATGATAAACTAATGGTACATAACAGGGTGGTCCCCGGCACTCAAATGATCGGTTTGGGGAATGACATAATGCGTCAGCGAAGGTCAAACTCGGATCCTCAAGGATGGGAGATGTTTGCCCGAGGCATGAAAGACATGCATGTACCGCAAGAATTGGCGACGAACACCCAGCGATGGACATGGATGCAGCAGAACGTACAGCAGCAGCTCCCGGTCCCTACACCCCGGTATAGAACCGGGTGTTCACCGGTATTGACATGATCGATTTGGTGAATGACATGATGCGTCAGCGTAGGTCAAACTCAGATGCCCAAGGATTGAAGGTATTTGCCGGAGGCCTAAAAAACATGCATGTATCGCAAGAATTGGTGGGGAACTCCCAGCGCTGAATGCGGCAGGACAACAGCAGCAGCTCCCGGTCCCTACATCCCGGCAGTCAGGACACCTGATACGACCCTCACGGGCCTGGGCAACCAAGTGGGAACCGGATTCCCCGCCCTGAACACCACAACGGGCACTCTCTTCTCACGCCTTCAATTCCCCCCGCTTCAAGACCTCCCGTCGTTCGCAATCTGTAACACGTAGCAAGTCACTGCGGCGATCACACCGACAGCAACAATTCCCCAAACCTGGACCATCTATTAAATACCGGAAACGGAAGCAGGAAGACTCAGTCATCATGTTTTACCTCAAGCTTCCCAGTAATAGCTCGGCTGACGTGTTCCCGAGCAACACCTTAACTCACTACGCAATACAGGTACCCCGATCATTATATTAACCCGCCTAATACATTACCGTTCCTTGAGATACCATCCAGCAAAAGACGAACCGACTACAGAGTATAAACCGGTACATATTTGCTCAAAAAGTGGGACCGCATAATTACGGAGAATGGTGTTCTGTTTCGTGGCATGACTGACAAAGATATTAAGCTAACGTTGTGTGTTCTGCTACCTGTGTGACTGAAGAATGAGATCGTGCATGATCTCCATGTCTGCGCCGTTCACCAGGCTGATCGGACAGATGCTCTCATAAGGGATCCATACTGGTTTCCAGAAATATCCAGACAAGTACAGATTCACCTAGCTGGGAGCGGGTGCGTAATGTCAAACGGACCATATGGACCAGTGAGATCCAGGTTGAAGCAGCTGATAGCGACTCGTGCACTGGAGGTGATCTGTCTTAGTCATTACGGATTGATTCAACATGTTCCCTCGTGCTGTTGCTACACCAGACCAGAGGGCCGTCAATCTGGCGAAAGAATTGGTTCGCCAGATATGGGGTGCCCCAACGCCTGTATAACGACCAATGGAAAAACTTCTAGTCCGTCATCTGAGAGCCGGGCAGGTTGTATGGCATTCGGCGGGGCCGTACAACTCCATATCACCCCGAAGAAAAATGGGGTGGTCGAGCGTTACACCCGAAGATTAAACAATCGTTTGTGCTCCTTGCAACCTGAACAGAGAAGGCGTTGGACAGACTTCAATCAAGACCTCAGTTTCTCGTACAATGTCACCTCTCACGCAATTACAGGTTATTCTCCGTCTTCCTTGCTTTTCGAACGGAATGTTACACTTCCTTTGGATAAGTTCCTCAGATAAGGTCAGGAATACGCTGACGATGATAACGACCGAGCCGGCGATATCTACAGCGAATGGGTGTCACAGCATAAGAAACGGCTATGGCAGGCGAGGCAACTCATGCAGAAATAGTTACAGGGGACACAAAGCGCAAAGAGAAAACGTCATGAGAACAACGGTGTGAACGATCCAACAATGGTAGGAACGCAATTTCATGTATGCCGACACTCAGTTTGACGATCAGTTTGGTCCAACGACATT
Source organism: Hanleya hanleyi (assembly GCA_036873755.1). NCBI lineage: Eukaryota > Metazoa > Mollusca > Polyplacophora > Lepidopleurida > Hanleyidae > Hanleya > Hanleya hanleyi. The sequence continues at coordinate 50,630 of JAVTVY010017346.1, read as the reverse complement.
CGAGGTTGCTGACGTCCATAATGGTGAGCACATTGTAGAGTGGGCGGATGGCGCGGGTGAAATAAAATGGCTGGTCTGAGAAGAAATAACCCAATGGCCTTGCCATGTGATTCCGTTGCATTTCGTAAACTGTGTCACAGGGCCATGAACCTACATTATAATTTGAAAAAAAACAGTGAATGATCTTGAGACAGTGTGGACTTACTAATGGAGTAGTCCACCAGTATTATTCTGCAGCATGCATATCAAAGATTGTTGATCTGACAGAGAGTCTCTGGAAGCCGTGGTGAGTGAATAAGCCGTTAAGAATACTGATCAGCGATACGGATTTTATATTCTTGGAACATCATGATGTCTTGTCGGCATCATTGAAAACTGTTGACCGCTTCTCTCTTGCAGGAAACTAGCCTATGGTTATGTATACTATGATTGTCTTTTTGAATTTGGTGCTAATACTGTTATATGGAACATGGAATAGGTCTTTGGATTATGGTCGTGGATATTCTTTAATGGACGACGGCTGAATTATGAATGACGGACTAGACGCTTGTAATCTTAATCCGCAGGAGTTGAGTTCAGAACTGACAATGACATGAGTCCTGTTGTTTATGATGTTCAAGGAGGACGACTCGAGTCAAAGCGTGGGTGCACTCTAACCGTTACCGGTTTCCGAGATCTGCATTGAACATGTAGTGACTTAGATCATTGTAGATCCGCCTTAGTCATGTAGCTCATAACTTATTGTGGGCAGTGTGTTTCCAGCCATGAGTATCGCCCCTTTCACCAATGCTCTCTGGTAGACAGGTTACTTTAGAGTAATTCCCTTTACCATACGTTGTTCTTTTATTGTCCCCCGCCGCAACGCGGCCGGGGACTTTAAATGGTTCTTGCTTCTATGTGTCCGTGGATGTTCAAATACTTCGCAAGCGATATGATCCAAATGCTTTATCGTATTCCTCCGAAATTTGGCAGCTGCATTCTTTGCGACAAGACGTCGGTTGGTATTGCGTTTCAGCAAGACCCGCCTGAAGGTGGCGCCACTGCCTCTTGTTCCAATCTTCAGTGCTTGTCCGTGGATGTCCGTGGATGTCCGTGGATGTATGTTCAAATACTTCGCAAGCGATAACTCCTAAATGCTTTTTCGAATTTCTCCGAAATTTGGCATCTGCATTCCTAGCGACAAGACGTCGGTTGGTATTACGTTTCAGCAACATCCGCCTGTAGGTGGCGCCACTGGGTCTTGTTCCAATCTTCAGTGTATGTTCATGGATGTTTGTTCAAATCCTTCGCGAGCGATAACTTTCGAACGATTTGGCGGATTCTTTCGAAATTTGGCAAATGCATCCCTTGCGACAAAACGTCGTTGGTATTGCGTTTCAGCAAAATCCGCCCTGAGGTGGCGCCACTAGAGTTCGTTCCATTATTCCGTGCTGCAAGTGATAACTTAGAAACACTTGGTCGAATTTCTTTGAAATATCCTACCTTTCTTGGTAACATGAGAAACGCTCATCAGATTCTTCTCAAATTTGGCATGCTTGTACCATGCCAGGAGATATTGCTTGGGATTGCATTTCGCTCACTTGCACTCACAGGAGGCGCCACCTGGTGACAAAATCACAAATTTGTTTCTGGGTTTTAACCTGAGAACTGCTCATCGGATTCTTCTTAAATTTGGTCTGAATGTACCGTGACATAAGATGTCGCATGATAATGCATTTCACCGACTTGCGCCTAGAGGTTGCGCCACCTGGTGTCAAAATCTAATTTGGTTTCCGGGCAATAGCTTTAGGACCCTCGTCGGATTTTTATTAAATTTGGTATGCAGATAACATGACACCACGATATCATGTTCCTTGGGATTGTATTTTGCCCGCTTCTGCCTACAGGTGGCGCCTCCTGGTGGAAAAATTTGTTTCCGGGCGATAATTTGGCAACTCCTCATCAGATTCCTCTCAAATTTTGTATTTATATGTGACCCACCCCAAATAACGCAAACACCGGTGGGCATCTACTACCGGCAATAACTTGAGGACCCCAGAACTTATAACTGTGTGGTTTACATGCGTCTTCAAATCCTTCTCAAAGTTCATATGCCGATACCTTGCCATGAGATGTCATTTGGGATTGCGTTTTGCCTGCTTGCACCTACAGGTGGTGACACCTGGTGGCAAAGTCTAAATTTGGTTTCCGGGCAATAGGTTGAGGATACCTTCAGATTCTGATCAAATTTAGTTTACAGATCATATGCCATGAGATGTCGCTTTGGGTTGCATTTCGGTTACATAATTTTCGTGCTACACCGTGAGGAAAATATATTACAGCAGCAATCAACATTCAGCCAGCCATTCTGAGTTGATCTCAAAACCTGGAAAGGTGGAAAGACCCTTCTGCTTCTTGCGCCTGTGAATCCCCCGAGCCCGACAACGCTTATAAATATTACTGCCATTTTGGCGGGGGACCTAGCATCCTCTGGCTGCGTGTTAGTTCGCTAATAGCACAAAAGAAGGCGCTCTCCTACGAAAACGCGAAATGATGAAGTGCGTTGACAAGTTTGTCCTGCTTGTTTGAATATAATATATACATAATATATACAGTTTGATGCTCAAAACTACTGCCGTTTAGGTTCTACATATTTGTATACGTAAACGTTGTATTCCATTTATTTTTCTCAATTGAAGATCAGACTGATCACATTCATAAAAAGACATTATTGACCTAATTTCTTCCTGCCAACTTATGTGTTGCAGTTCTTCAGGCAAAAAGCACAAACTTACGGACATCATTGTAAATGTGGTATTAAGGAAGACATTCTGGAGGATCAGTTATGATTTGGCCATAATTGTCCTGGTTATGTCACAGACATTACATGTACGTCATATTGTTATTGTAAAGGGGTGCTCTGGGATACCAGGATTAGTATCCCAGTCAAGGCGATATGCTTAGGTGGTTTGTCGTCCCAGACTGATGCATTAAAGTGCACTTGCTCATCTCTCACGGGTACAGTTAAATAGGGAGTGAGCTTACAACTGTTCATCTGGGCCGCCTGGTAGGCCTGCTGGATGATGTCATTCACCTGCTCCACAGACATAGGGAGTAGCACCTCTTCCTCCGCTTGCTGAGGCACTTGCTGAGGCATTTTTAAAGCTGTTAGTTGGAGACGGGCACGTTTGGCAGGTGGATCGGACTCTTCCTGGGCACGTTTGCTACCTGTACTCTCTTCGGGGATATCTATGACTAAGGTGTGTTCCTCGGATTGAAGTAGAGACGCCATTCCTTCATCCCCCGTCTCTCTCAGTGCCCCCAGGAAGGCCTGAAATGCTAAAGGACCTCGGCGCGGTAGAGTGTCGATGAGGGCTCTGTTTCGTGCTCCTTCAGCATCTCACTACTCATCTGGACACGGTGCTGCACAAGCTTAGCTTGGTCAGATGAGTCCATGGCTGTTGGCTCAGGTAGGTGCTGTTCAGGCAGGTCTTCAGGCTCCAATGGTATTAGCTCCTCTCGTCAGGTAGGCTCAGGCTGGTCAGGTAGCTCCGGCCAGGCTGGCTCAGGCTGGTCAGTTAAGTCTTCAGGCTGGTCCGGTCAAGTAGGCAGGCCAATAAATGAAGCAATCCCATGAAAATGCTGACTTTTATACACCTACATAGAAGTACCCGGATGTACAAGAACCCGGATGTAAGTCCCCGGCTGTACAAGAACCCGGATATAAGTCCACGGCTGTACAAGAACCCGTATGTGAGTGCCCGGCTGTAAAAGGATGAATGGAAAAAACCCACATACAGCTCACTACAGGCATTGCTATTATCGAGGACCCGGATATAGGTCAACCATAAAATATCCGTCTGTAAGGATAAACAGACAAGGACCCGGATTCCGCCATCAATGCCCGGCTGTAACTTGGGAAACTCGGATGGAAAAAAGACCCGGATGAATACACTACATGTACAAGGGCCCGAATGTACACGGATGTAAACAAGCCCCCGGATGAATGAACAGGTCAGTACATGCATTCCTATCATTCAAAATGACCTTGAACTATAGTGATCACGTGACCTCCCCGTGATGAAAAAACCCCAGATACAAGTTAATACCTGCATCCCTATCATTCCATACAGTCAGACATACCCAGGTCACGCCCGATTCACGCAAACCGGAAGTGACGCCATACGCTTGCGCAGAACACTCCTGCGCACACCTCATCATGACCTCCTCATAAACCGGAAGTGACTTCATACCTGCTCAAAAACAACTTCGCACTCGTCCAAATATGACTGAATAGGCTTGCTGTATAATACTAACGCATTGTGTATGTATCAATTTATTCACACAACAGAATAAAAAAAATGAGGTTTGGTGGCCCCCGATTTCTCCATCGTTTTACGCCGGGACATTGTACGGAATTTTGCTAGGAAAACCCCTGCTTTGTAGGTCATAGCTCTAAATGTCAGGGTAAATTTTCGGGGATTTTTTTGGGAAAACCTCGGTTCTATTTATAGATCATGTCGGATATAGCGAGACTGGAAGTGAAACACGTATACGCACTGAGATGTAGTAGACGCACTCAGATGAAAGGGCGCTTTCGGAGGTGCTGACTATGCCCCAGGCACTTCAAGGTTATTTGCATAGCGAAACATGCAGCAACGCCTTCACACGCCTTCACACCTACATGTATATTAACTCCCTAACAGAAGCATCGGCGGCTGCTCCTGTCCAATCAACAGCCGTCATTTGATGTTGCATGTACAATATTCTCTCTTGCCCAGTAAAGTCGGACTGGTAGTGATATGCGCCTGCGCACTCGAGGAGTAGTAGAGAAAGGGGGTTTCAGAAGTGGAAAGGAGCGCATTTGGGGAGACGGAGCAATGTTCGCTCTGGGTACCTGGTAGAGTTGTGGGTGCTTGGGTGTGTGTTTTGTGTGTGGTGGTGGTGCGTGTGTGTGTTGTGTGTGTGTGGTGGTGCGTGTGGTTTGTGGTGGTGTTATGTGTGTTGGTGTGGTGTGTGTCACTCACTCACTCACTCACTCACTCACTCACTCACTCACTCAATCACTCACTCAATCATGTACCCAGGAGGAACAGCAGTATGCCTGAGTTCGGGATATTCATGTACCCAGGAGGGAGAGCAGTATACCTGAGTTCGGGATACACTACAGGGTCCACGTGTCTCCCCCCCATGGGTTAGTGTATAAGAGTTACCCCCTCCTCCTCCTTGGTACAAGCGTGAGTGGGTGAGGCGTTCCCAACGCCCGTGAGGCGTGCCCAATGGTGAGTGAGTGAGGCGTGCCCAACGCGGGTGAGGCGCTTCCAAACACTTGTCTCAACGTATTGAAGCACTAACGATGGTGAGTGAGTGAGTGAGAGTAAGAATGAGTATGCACACCACCACCACCACCACCACCCTCCCCACACACACATAAACACACACACACACACCACCAACAACACCACCACACACCGCCACCACCAACACAAACACGCACACCACACACCAAACACACACAAACACACCATCACCACACACCACCACCACACATACCCACCCACCCACATATACCCACGCACACACAACTCTACCAGGCAGCCAGAGCGAACTTGCCTCCATCTCCCCAAACGCGATCCTTTGCACTTCTGAAGCCCCCTTTCTCTACTACTCGAGTGCACAGGCGCATATCACTACCAGTCTGACTGTACTGGGCAAGAGGAAATATTATAGATGCAACATCAAATGACGGCTTTGATTGGACAGGAGCAGCCGTTGATGCTTCTGTTAGGGAGTTAAGATAGATGTTAAGGCGTTGTGTGGGGATTCCACTTCTCTTGCTGCATGTATTGCTATGCAAATAACCTTGAAGTGCCTGGGGCATAATCAGCGCCTCCGAAAGCGCCCTTTCTCTACTACATCTCAGTGCGTATACGTGTTTGTTTCACCACAAGTCTGGCTCTACCCGATATGATATGGGTAGATGGTAATGCGGGGTGCAAGAAATATGGCTGCGCGTGCGCAGCCGGAAGTGGGACCCTGCACGGAGAACCAATGGGGCTAGAGACATAGGGATTCCACCATAGCAGTCACCTTGACCTATACTTCGGTCCCATGGTAATGGGATTGGGATGCGCAAGCGACAGTAAAACACTGTACGGATAACAGTGGAGCTAGAGACCTGGTAATTTCGCCAAATGAGTGGCCTGGACCTATCATCCACCCTAGGGTCATGAGGGCATAGGACTGCGCATGCGCAACCGAAAGTTGAATCTGTACAGAGAATCAGTGGGGCTAGGGACATGGAGATTTCACCAATTGAGTAGCCTGGCCCCCGGATTGTTCGCTAGGGTAATGTAGGGTGAGGGGTTGGGACTGCATATACGCAACCGGAAGTGAAACCCTGTAATGAGAACCAATGGGGCTAGAAACATTGGGATTTCACCAAATGAGTCGCCTGGACTCAGGCTTTCTCCCTAGGGTAATGTGAGATGAGGGCATGGGGCTGTGCACACGCAACAGGAAGTAAAACCCTGTACGGAGAACCAGTGGGGCTAGATACATGGAGATTTTACCAAATTAGTCGCCTGGACGCAGGGTTCCTCCCTAGGGTAATGTGAGGTGCAGAAATAGGGCTGGGCATGCGCAACCAGAAGTGGAACCCTGTAAGGAGAACCAGTGTAGCTAGAAATATGGGGATTTCACCAAATGAGTCGACTGGCCATAAAGTAGTGCCGGTGACGGCATAGGGCCGAGTATGCTCACGGTTCAAAGGAAACTTCCGAACGTGTGACTGGAGCCGGGGTATTCCCGTGACGTCATCAATTCGGGAACGAACAAGACTAAATATTTGGACTAAATCATTACCGGGCATTACGGGGAATTACCGGAAATTAATTGAAATGGACCTTTTGAGTCATCTATTGTCCAAATGGGCAGTATGAAGTGTCGTATCGAAGCTCTAGTGGGGTCCAACTGGGTTGGTTCTTATTAGAAGTGTCCTTAATATCTGAGGTGCAGTCGAAAAAGTGCATTTGAAGTGGGGTCTAGGTGGACCATATTGGGTCACAATGTGTCGGACAAAGTTTTTTATTAACCACAACAACATGTGCCATAAAGAGAAATTTGTGCTTAATGAGAAACTCTCTTTCGCTAAGAATGGTTGACTCCAGAAAAGGGCCTTTGCACGATTTTAGAGTCTTTTCTCATTGTTTAGGAAGAATCCATTGGCTGCATGGACTGAGGTACTGCCTGGTTCATGTCGTGTAGTACTGGTACTCAGAAGGGTTGTGGTCTAGTCTCTCCCCCGCAGTCCAGATAGGCGATCCTCACTCTTTCGGGGTTATACCCGCCCATCATCCGTGTTGCCCCAACTCGGCTATTTATCAACATCACCTCTGGGATTGCATCCGTGGTCGGACATCCGCCTTGTACATTGTCATGTATTTCTTGTCCCCGTACCTCAAACTCTATGGTTTTTTCACTCCACTTTTTTCTTGTAGCTATAACTGGCCATAATCTTTCCTCGTCAAAAGTGCTGGAATGCGAGCTTTTAACCTAGACCAAAGCATTATTTGGTCTGTGGGATGGCTCTCCATTTCACTGCAGCGCTTTTGTATTGGTTTGTTTTCTGGGGCATTGATTGACTACATTTGACACCATCCTAGGCTACTGGTTGACTACTTTTCCAGACGGCTGATTGACCAGCTTGGTTAGAAGTAGAATCCCAAATTTATGTTAAAGCTTGGGGCATTTATAGCCACTGGTTTATGCCCGTAACCTATTGTGCAGAAAAATACAGCGTTTTGGCCGAGATCTCATTTGTTTTATTCAAGAACAAAAAAAATTGGAGCGATATGCAAGATGTGGAAAAAATTGACATCTGGCGATTAAAAAGCATCCCTCGGTACCTAACATTCAGACCCGAGAATACGGTGGATTCTCGGACGTAGCCTTAGTATCTTAATAAAAAGCAACAACAACGTACGAAAAACCACGCGAGGACTGAACGGAGCTCGTACATTGTTATGGTTAGAAGATAAGCCCAGAACGGGGCTTGTACATTGGAATGATCTGCCGCCCAATTGTACACAAGTACATGTCGATCTTCAGCCTGGGGGTCCTCGTCAAACATATGCACGATAGTGGGTAGGTTCCATCTACGGCAACGAGGGTAGAGATAAAACAGGCAGTTTTGTCCGCACACGCTACTGCGCAGGCCTTGCAAAGCTTGACCATTACAACATTCTGTGCCTTCGTCCATGAAGGTCATCAGGTCAGAATGGAGGGGAGACAGGCCGTACAGTTCCAAATATTCTCCCGGTTGTTCTGTCAAGTACATCGCCACCTAATATTGACCAGGACGATCCATCGGGTCTGTGTTGAGGACGTATGCAGCAGGATACATGTGGTCTAGCGGGAAGACGTCTCGGGCTAACACCCGTTGAAAGATAGTGCGTGTCCATGGATCATTCTCCAGCACGATGGTAACCTGGTCTGTATCCTTGTTAGGTAGCAAGGTCACTCAGGACGTTCCTCGTCTTGTCCATTTGAATGCTGCTGTCAAACTCGGCGTAGCAAATCCCATTTATGGTACTCTGGAGGGCTCCAACCCAACCGTAAGATGCCTTGTTGGCTAGGGTCAGCTGATGGTCGTTCTCTAAGGTGGGTGTCAGATGGGCGCAAAACAACGTGTATCGTTAGTGTAGTCCGTCCGACTCTCTTCATCCTGGTTGATTTGAGCTGTCACTGTAAACAGGCCCTGATAGGCCCAAATGAAATTATCGCGTCCAAAAAGTCGGTGCTGTCCGTCCACATGCAGGGCCACAAAATTGATGCTGAAATGTGTAAAGTCAAACAGATTCTCCGGGGAGTCTCCACTGAAACAGGCCAGGATCAGTCAGTTGGGCAGTTCCCCTAACAAAAAGTTTTATTTGTTGGCGGTCATATTCACGACAGGCACAGAGAACACTTTGGTTTGCACACGTCGGATAGGGTACTGGGCTTGTTTTGTTTTTTTTTCCAAGGTTTTAATGTGCCCCGATTGGACGGCTGGATTCGGTTTCACTTTTTCGACATACAGGACTGCGTCTTGGATGATGATCTTATAGTCAGCTGCGTGCTCCTCTACGTCAGTGGCCATCAAGGCGAAGGTCGGGGGCGCCGTATCAGTGGAATTTTGATGGGGACCTTGTTCAGGGGTCAACGGTCTTGCATGAGGAGGTCTGCGTGCAGTCGACCGATGAGATCGACCGAGCTGCCGTTCGCTGTGAAGCCCTTCCGTTTGTTCCACCCGGTATTGTCATCCTCCGTGCTCATGTGCTGGTCTGTGTCCCTGTAGAATAAAGGCGCTGTCAACTGAGATTATTTAGCCTCTTGTTCATACGAAAATAGCGTTTCGATGTAGGCCTGATAGGGGTACATGTTGGTAGGGCCCACCGTTACACGGTCGACGATTCTGGAACCATCCCAATTGAACATATTGGCTTTCACATACAAGTATGTATGGGCTGAATCCACATAGACCGTATCAGCATTGCTGGTGGTGAACTCGATGGGACGTTTTTCATTGATGCTGGAGAGCGAGAGATGCTCCATCCATAGTCCCTCTTCGTACTTGTCTGCGTCGTTGGGACGGTCCACAAATCAAATTCACTGTCGGTGGAGTGGCAGGACTCTGGGTGGATTAAGGACATGTTTAAGCAAAGATACCCCGGAGTTCCGATGTGCGTCCTTGATGGGACGTTCGTCGACTGGTGCGCAGTCTCGGTGGTGCAGGTCTTTTAATCCCTACGTTTCGTTGTGCTTTGCCGACCAAGACACCTGCTTCTTTGGATCGGCGTTTCAGTACTTCCCGGACGGGGAAGCCGCTGAACGCATCTATCAGGGTTTGCAACCCACTTTGAACATCTTGTCGTTGTTGTTTTTTGACGATGCTCTTGAGCACGTTTCCCAGCCCTGTTGAAATGCGTTTACCCGCAAAGACGGACAGGCCACCCCCGGTTTGTTGGGTATTATAGTCTTTATTGCTGTGTGCATCGCACTCGTAAGGCATCTTCATTATACAAAGTTGGGATAGCGTGCTTGTTGAAAATAAAATTGCGACCACCACGTCCCCAATTTTGAATGCCAGAGGTTGTCCGGTGTCATCCCTTATATCGATGGTGATGGTACTGATGTCAGTCTGTTGGACCGGTAGATAGAGTACGTGGTTAAAGCCCTGGGTTACCTGATCTCCCTAGTTCCCTTGTACTGGGCTGACGCGGGGCAGGGGAGCATCGATATCGACAATGTGACCATCGATATCGACAATGTGACCACCCACCACACCCGAATAGACATAAGGGTCCATACAAGCCAGTCTTATCATCCAGCATGGTCTCCCCCTCTGGAGCCGACCGGGCCCGATATAGTTTTCCGTCTGCAGTGCACAATGCTCCTCCAAAATCTTGCTGAAAGGTACGGTCACACTGGTCTGGAGGATATCTGGAACATGTGGCTCCAGCCGTTCTAAAGTGGATAAGATTAAAAATCGGGAACATTTTGTTTCTTCCCGGGCTCGAGTTCTTGATGAGGTTACGCAACGCCTGGATGAATATTTTGCGTGTATGGTACTGGGCTTCAGAAAGGGTTGAGTTACAGACGTTGCCTTCGTACACGACATCGTACCACACCGTATCATGTTGCAGGTTGCACCACGTTTAAGGGTACTGGATAAGGGATCGATGTAAGGAATGCGGCAGCTGCATGACATAATGGGCTAAGATGTTGTTGGAAACACCCCAGCTGAGCCATTACTGAGTAGTATGAGGTAAAACTTGACGACTGAGCTTTCGCGCTTCCGCGTTTGGTTTTGATAGTTTTTCCAGGCCTTGGGGACTTGTTCCCGGTGTCCCCGGGATGACCTCAAGAAAGCCGCCTTTCTGTAAGATCTTTTTCTACTGTGCTTGCGGGACTCGCTTTTGTATCAGGGTCCGGAGACCTGTCTTATGCTTGGTCAACTTAGGCTTTTGAGCCGAAGTCAGTGACACGTTCCCTTTTAAGGCGTTATGCCCGATTTCACACAGACTGTTCCGTACTCGAGCGGACATCCTGCACAACTAACGTTGGAAGCCGCAATCATGTCCTTTTATCTTTTGCAGGCTACTTTCTGAACATCCTATCATTTCAGAGACAAAGTCCACCATGATGGTGTGTTCTATTAATTGGGTTATCATCCCCACGATCAAATACACACAATCCAGGTGAGCGAACCACTGTGGAAGTGTTTACATAACATGTTTTTCCTGTTTGCACGTACACGTGGTGGGTCTTCCCAGGCAAAATATCGGCCAGTAGTCGGTGATCGGATGTGGGTTGCTTCAGGTCTAAGAGCTTATTTCTGTGCTGATGGGTTGTCGCATCTTCAAATGCTTCCAGCGCAAACTGGGTGCGTCCTGGGTACATCTGTCTCACCAGGTGCCGCTGTTGGGTGGTATCCCGATGGTTTTAAACACCACCAGGTAGTGGGCATTTCAACTGATGTTCCAATGCTCTTTGTTTTTACTGAATATATTCTGCACAATTTAGAACGTGTCTGGCCCCAAGTCGATCAGGTTGGGTAGGCTTATAGGCTTCCCTTATATGTGTTGTAATTCCACGAACGTGATGTTGAGCATCGTCTCGTACACCGCTCGCCATTCTCGTGTTGAACGAGTTTCTGGACGAAGTGCGCATTGCTTGAGCCCGTCGGCCCCGCAATGAGGCAGGTGAAGGGGTGGTGTTGCCACCGGGACTCCATGGTTGGAGGTATATCCGCTGTCGTGCTAACCCGCTCTCGTAAATTTGGTATGAGTGAACCGGCGACGGTGTTTTCGGAGCTCTGGAGCCTTATTCACGAACGCCACTTAAGTTACGGGCCTCTTAGTCATTTGCGGGGACGTTAAGAGCGATTTGCGAGAATGTTACGTGTGCACTAAGTGGTATTCACAAAACCACACTTAAATGCCTCTTAAAATTACGGACCACTTACAGTTACGGGCCTCTTTAAATCTGACGGTGGTGGGTAAATAAGTTAATATATTCCTATCATGGAACCTGAGAACAGCCTTCGTTACCACTAAAAATGTTATCAAAACACTTCACCATGTCCTTTGTGTAAGAAAGACTCAGCTCACGCATGAAAATTGGCTTGCGTTCTATTTTCTTTATTCTTTTGTGATTGTGGGAAGAATTTGGTATGGTGGCCAATATCGCCATATGCGCTGTCGCCCAGAAAATGACCGTTGCCACCATTTCCAGCTTCAAGCTCGCCATTTAGATGACTGTTCCTCCAAATGAATGCATCATGGGCAGAGCCCGGTCACCTTGCTACAACGGCCATGAACTTCTTCTTATGATCACAAACAACCATGACATTAAGGGCGTGAAAATTTTTCCTGCAAACGAAGGCACCTTCGTCGTCATTTGGACATTTAATATCTACACAACCCAAGACATTGGGCATAGCAGCATGCTCGTGGAAACCTTCCTTCATCTCCTGTTGTACTTCAGCTCTTCGTGGAAAGCGAATGATGTCGGTGGCATGCCTGCACAAGGCACTCGACACACTTGCGACTATTCGCGACACAGAGGGTTGGCTGATACCATATAGGTCAGCATTCGCGAGTTGGAAATTGCCCGTTGCATAATAGCGCAGCGTACACAGCACTTGAACACTAGCTGGTATTGCCTGGAATCTTCTGGTGGGATGTGTTATTTTATGACAAGCCGTTTTGGTATTTATTCCTTTATTTTTGATATCAAGAATTCTTTTTTTGATATCAAAAATAAATGTGCGCCGTTTTGGTATTTAATCGGATAATTGTTGATATCAAAAATACTATTTTTGATATAAACAATTCTATTTTTGATATCAAAAAAAGAATTTTTGATATCAAAAATAAACCGTTTATTTTTGATATCAAACATTCTTTTTTAGATATCAAAAATACTATTTTTGATCAAAAATTCTTTTGTTGATATCAAAAATAAAAGTTTATTTTTGATATCAAAAATGCTATTTTGGATATCAAAAATTCTTTTTTTTTATATCAAAAATTCTTTTTTTGATATCAAAAATAAAAGTTTATTTTTGATATCAAAAATACTATTTTGGATATCAAAAATTCTTTTTTTGATATCAAAAATAAATGAATAAATACCAAAACGGCTAAATGAATAAATACCAAAAATTCTTTTTTTGATATCAAAAATAAAGGAATAAATACCAAAACGGCTTGCCATATGGCAAGCCGTTTTGGTATTTATTCATTTATTTTTGATATCAAAAAAAGAATTTTTGATATCCAAAATAGATGTGCGCCGTTTTGGTATTTAATCGGATAATTGTTGATTCTCTCGCCTCCTGTACAGCTGACAATGCATTTTGTACAACAGCGTTAGCCTGAGTTGGGTTACCCGAATCAGCCATTCTCTATTTTTTTGGCGCTAAACGACGGGTGTTTATAAAATGCGTACAGTGTCGGGACTGAGGAGCGAAATTGTGTAAATCAATAATCAAGGGGGAAATTTCGATTGAATGATAGCTCTTGAATATATGAACAACCAACGACAGAATCTGTGTAATTTGCATTATGATTGTTATGAGTTGGAGATTGAGTTGAGGTCCGTGAATCCGTTATTTTGTATGGTAGCACTTTATGAGATGAAGCCAAAGATGGGAGATAAATCTTGGTAAGGGAGAGCGCATTATTTCCGTTTTTGGTGTAAGTGGTCCTCTATTTTTGATATCAAAAATAAACGGTTTATTTTTTTTATCAAAAATAGTATTTTTGATATCAAAAATAGAATTTTTGATATCCAAAATAGTATTTTCGATATCAAAAATAAATTTTTATTTTTGATATCAAAAAAAGAATTTTTGATATCAAAAATAAATGAATAAATACCAAAACGGCTTGCCATATTATTTCACCATTAATCAGATCGATGACTTCCATAATCAAATTTCGTGGAATTCTATACCGTTGGATTAATTCAGAATCTCTATATATATCTAAAGGGTTTGTCCTATCCCTAAAGACCCTTTCACGACGGAAATTTTGGCCGTTCAACATCCCTTGCAGTAGCAGAAACGCCATGTCGAAACCCGTCTAACTAGTAATGTCATCCCCTCTTACCGCTAAGAGAGGTTTAAGGGAGCTCTAGAGCTCCCGTAACATAAGATACGATTTAAGAGGATGTTACGTGTTCTCTTAACTTAAGAGCCGTTCGTGAATACCACCACTTTCGCAAAGATGACTCTACGTGCGGCTTAAGTGTCTCTTAGGCCTTAAGAGCGCTTCGTGAATAAGGCCCCAGGTGTGCAGTGAGCCTGAGTACCGTTGCTGGTGCGTCAGTGTGTTCTCCCTGGATGGTCATATACGGTTGGGTTTCCGGCGCAGTGGTCGCTGCAATACTTGGTTTGGGGGCTCGGTGTTGACCTGGACTGTATGCACGGTTTGGTGGTCGCTGGGATCAGATGATGTTTGACTGGCGCTAGCGTGAAGGTTGTCTGTAGATTCATCTAACCTGCACTTACCGCTGGTGGTTGTGTAGAGAGCTGGGGTACGCCATGTCGTAAAACTCACCCCCTATATAAGATAGCCAGAAGGGTTAGCCATGTCACCAAAAATCCCACTTGTGCTTGCGCGTTTTTGAATATGCTTGCTCGAAGGTGGTGGCTCTTTGTCCATAGCACTGTGTTCATTGCCGTCTCATCTGGTTGTCCCGGGCCCAGGAATTGAACGAACTGGGCCAGTCTTGTTCAGCTAACCAGCCAACACCCGTTCGAATTTTGTCAAACCCTCCCGGGACAGGCGAATGTGAACCGGTCGCGGTTATGTAGGGTCTGCATCACAGATGTCTCCCTCCTCCATGATATCGACCTTATCTGCACAGACGTACAGGAAAACCTCTTGGGTCAAGCTGAGAAACACACGTATTATATGCTCCGCCATGGCCAGTACGTGAATGATAAAGGATGTTATTCTCGCTCGTATTTATAGGACGGAATGATCGTTTTTGCGGCACGGATCTTCGACATGTTAATCACATCAAAGAATCGAGCGGTCGATCATTTTAGTCACGTAAAAAGTAAGATTCGTTGTCATCTCCTCCAGCCATTTGGTGTAGGGGCGTTGTTGTCAGGCCCATTCCACGGCATCCAGTTTCCAGTAGGGCCAATGCCGTGTACAGGGACGTTCGATCCGTAATGGTGAAGGGGTGGCTTGGTCCTCAAAAATGGTATGAGCATTGTATGGTATCAATGGTATCAAGTATGGTGGTGTTGTCATATAACCTGAAATTGTACAGGTTCAATACCGGGCGATGGCGGTGAAAACAGTGCCGGATGGTAGGCCAATGGCGTTGGTACATCGCACTCACAGCCTCCTGTATCGGTAACACCTCCGTGGGCGGTTCGTCAGGATCTGTGGTAAAGTTGCCCTCCTCTCCAGCGGGGGACTTGATTCCTGGCGCGCATGATCTGTATCGCCCACGCGGCATGGTTTAGACCTAAAAAATCGGCTCTATCTATTAGCCATCAATATGGTGCAAGATGAGATGGCAACATGAACAGTACACCCCGCATTATTCGTGAATATTTGGCGCCGGAATCGAAGTTCCTTTCTGGATGCTTTCATTGGGTTCTGATACCGTACCGGCTTCCGATGTATGAATGCAATTGCTGGGTTGAATTAGTATATCCGGATAATCTATGTCGCCGTCGTCCTCCGATGATGGAATACGGGTGTTAAGTTTTACCGGGACATCTTTGTAGGTCACGGAGGTGAGTAGCAGATAGTCCCTCTCGTCGTCCTCCTTGACGCGATTGATAATGTGCTCCTCAATAGTTACTATGTACTCAATAGCACGAGACCAGGCCAACTGGATGGCTGATCGATCGCCCAGTGTCAACAGCTGGTTCACAATATGCACCGCTTTCTCGAAGGCCGTCCATAGATCTGGGTCTTAGGTGAAGCTTCTGGTGAAGTCCTGGTAAAACCCCACGCGTGCGAAGAATGACCTACGGGGGTACGTAGATGGCATTCTCCATGTCGGTGAGGTCACCATCGGGCTCTCCGTTCAACACCCGTTTAAATTTGGTCCAGTCGTCACGGTGTAGCGTAACCGTTTTTGATGTGGACTCCGGGCCCCGACCAGCAGACATCCCGGTCTTTCACGATGGTGACTGTTATGTAAACCCACTTCGGGTTTAAGGGGAAGGAACAATAGCGCAGGAATGAGGGGAGATCACGTGTCACGACAGTTCCCTCCTACGGCAACTATGCCCAAAATAAAGAGGCCAGACATTGTAAACGTTTGAACGAGAGATCGCCGTTTGGTAAAATACATGCCGCTGGTAGTGAGTTCGCTCTTTTATTTTACACCAGTTTCAGTGCTATAAATCAGTGTAACTTTCCAATGTATTAATGCTGCCGGTTTTATCCATCAAATGCTATGAATACAAGCGTCTGGCCCGTCATTCATTATCCAGCCGTCATCCATTAAAGAATCTGTGCGTCCATAAGCCAAAGACCTATTTCATATAACAGCTTTAGCGATAAATTAATAAAAATCATACTATACTTAAACATTGGTTAGTTTCTGCAAGAGAAAAGCGATCAACAGTTTTCCATGATGCCGGCAAGACATAATGATGTTTCAAAAATTCCAAATCCGTATCGTTGATCACTATTCTTAATCCAAATGATTTTCTAGCATGAGGCCGATCAGTAGTAGGGAAAGGGCGGGACGGGTACCGTTTTCCAGGGAAATAACTCTAATTTGTGGAGGTCACGTGGAGGGGGCGCCACCAGGCCAAGAGACCAAAAACTACCTCCAACACAGAAGAGATCCAATCTAGGGGGAGGTAACTCCGGGTCACTATAGTTCCGACAAAGGGCCCCTGGGCATGTATTCTTCCGCGGTGATGCGGTCTGGCGGTGATGCGGTCGCGGGAAAAAGCTTCCGCGGAGAAAAAGTAGTCCCCAGACTTCAAATACGCTGCATGGTCCGATTGGGTCGAGTGAGGTATCAAAGTGAAGCATTCGTGAAGGGGCATCCAGTCATGGGTGGGTGCATGTAAAATTAGGATTTTTTCTCGAAACTATAAAAAGCGGAACACGGACTTTACCTTTAAAATAGGGGAAAACACCTATCAACCCTAGCCAAAAGGGCTAATATCGGTCCCCGGGTTTATTGGGATCTGCCTATCAAGTCAATGGGGTGGGTGCATGTAAAATTAGGATTTTTTCCCGAAAATATCGAAAGCGGAACACGGACTTTACCCCTAAAATAGGGGAAAGCCCCTATCAACCCTAGGCAAAAGGGCTAATATCGGTCCCCGGGCTTATTGGGACCTGCCTATCAAGTCAATGGGGTGGGTGCATGTAAAATTAGGATTTTCCCCCGAAAATATAAAAAAGCGGAACACGGACTTTACCCCTAAAATAGGGGAAAACCCCTATCAACCCTAGCCAAAAGGCCTAATATCGGTCCCCGGGCTTATCGGGGCCTGCCTATCAAGTCAATGGGGTGGGTACATGTAAAATTAGGATTTTCCCCCGAAAATATCAAAAGCGGAACACGGACTTCACCCCTAAAATAGGGTAAAACTCCTATCAACTCTAGCCAAAAGGGCTAATATGGGTCCCGGGCTTATCGGGGCCTGCCTATCAAGTCAATGGGGTGGGTGCATGTAAAATTAGGATTTTTGCCGAAAATATAACAGGCGGAACACGGACTTTACCCCTAAAATAGGGGAAAACCCCTATCACCTCTAGCCAAACGGGCTAATATCGGTCCCCGGGCTTATCGGGGCCTGCCTATCAAGTCAATAGGGTGGGTGCATGTAAAATTGGGATTTTTTTCCGAAAATATGAAAAGCGGAACTCGGACTTTACCCCTACAATAGGGGTCTGTATTATACAATATAAGGGAAAATGCCTGTATGGGGTATGGGGATGGTCATTTTTTTTCGTGGGCTTTATTATGGGTTGTCGGGGCTCGTTTTTCTCGTCTCACCAAGAAAAACACGATGGGAGGGGTCTCGGAGCGAAGCGGTGAAATTTTTGGAAAAAGTCACCGAGGTCTGTATATAGGCTCATATAGCTCCATACTGGCTATGGGAGGGATAGGTCCATCCTGGGAAATTCACAGACGTTCATTGTGATATGGGTTGTTTGGTCTTGTTTCGAAGCGAAACGGTGACATTTTTGAAAAAGTACCATATAGCCCATATAGCTCCATACTGGCTATATGGGAGTATAGGTTCAACCTGGGAAATTCACATACGTTCATTGTGATATGGGTTGTTTGGATTTGTTTTTCACGTCTCGTCATTTAGAACACGATGAGAAGGGTTTCGAAGCGAAACGGTCAAATTTTTGGAAAAAGTTCACCGAGGCCTGGGGTAAGCCCATAGGCCTATACTGCATGGCTATGGGGTGTAGGCCCATACGGGGTGGACGTTTTGGGGTCTAGGTGAGCCCCTAATGATCCTATGGTGTCGTATGAGGTTTTATTTTGAAGCTCTCGTGGAGGAGCATCCGACTGGACTAATAGTTCGTCCGTTTTCAATATTCTGCGCATGCGCAGTCTGGCCCGTAGTATAGAAAGCAGGCATTTTGGGGGATATGTGGGTGTGTGTTTGGGGTAGAGATGGACCGCTATGGGCCCGAATGGGTCGTGGAAGGTGTCAAAATGAAGCTTGTGTGGGGTAGAGTCAGAATGGCGTGTTTTTAAATGCAAGTCGCGTCAATCTGCGCATGCGCAGTTGATTGTAGTAAGTCAAGTGGCCATTTTGGGGCAGTGCGGGAAGGTATTTGGTGTAGAGATGGACCATCCTTGGTCCGAATGCGTCCTGGGAGGTGTCATTTTGTAGCTCTCGGGGTGTAGACCCCGATTTGAGAGATGTTCACGTCAACTGTGACGTAATTGGTGACGGCATCAGTACGAGTAGTAGCCAAAGTGAACATTTTTGGGCAGGGAAGGAAGGTATTTGGGGTAGAGATGGACCATCCTTGGTCCAAATGCGCCCTGTGGTGTGTCATCTTGTGGCCTTCGGGTTGCACAGCCCCATTTGAGGGATGTTCCCGTTATCCGTGATGTCATCGGTGACGTCATCAGTACGAGTAGTAGCGAAAGTGGGCATTTTAGGAAAGTGCAGGAAGGTATTTGGTGTAGAGATGGACCCTCCTTGGTCCGAATGTGTCGTGTGGGGTGTCATTTTGTAGCTCTCGGGGTGTAGACCCGATTGGAGGAATGTTCACAGCATCTTTGACGTCATCGGTGACGTCATCAGTACGAGTAGTAGCGAAAGTGGGAATTTTGGGGCAGTGAAGGAAGGTATTTGGTGTAGAGATGGACCATCCTTGGTCCGAATGCGTCCTGCGGGGTGTCATCTTGTAGCCTTCGGGGTGGAGACCACGATTTTAAGGGATGTTTACAGCATCTGTGACGTCATTGGTGACGTCATCAGTACGAGTAGTAGCGAAAGTGGGCATTTGGGGCAGTGAAGGAGGGTATTTGGTGTAGAGATGGACCATCCATATCTGTCATGCGTATTATACAGTATCCGTCCTGTATTATACCAATCTGTGTCTGTATTATACTATATCTGTCCTGTATTGTACCATATATGTCCTGTATTATACCAAATCTGTGCTGTATTATACAATATTTGCCCTCTATTATACCATATCTGTGCTGTATTATACCATATCTGTCCTGAATTACACCATATCTGCGCTGTATTATGCAATATCTGTGCTGTATTATGCAATATCTGTCCCGTGTTATACAATATCTGTCTTGTATTATAGCAAATTTGTCCTGTATTGTACCATATTTGTCCTGTATTATACAATATATGTTCTGTATTATACCAAATCTGTGCTGTATTATACAGTATCTGTCCTGTATTATACCAAATCTGTGCTGTATTATACCATATGATTCCTGTATTGTACCATATATGTCCTGTATTATACATTATATGTTCTGTATTATGCAATCGGATAGCGGTCGTCGTGAATAACAACTAGTTCAGCAATGTTTATATAGTTTATTATCCCCAATGTTACATCATACCATAATGGTTAGAGCGTCGGCCTCGTAAGCGGTAGGTACTGGGTTCGATCCCAGGCCGGGTCATACCTAAGACTTGAAAAATGGAACTTGTTGCTCCCTCGCTTACGCTCAGCATTAAGAGGATAGAACAAGGACTGGTTCGCTCGGTGTCAGTATAATGTGACTGAGTGGGGTGTCATGTCTGCCTACGGCATGATATTTCAGTGGGACAGCACTATAAAATGGCAGCATTAGATCTGCTCTGTTACAAGTAGGTACCCCTGCCCCTCCCCATCCCCTCCCTTGCCTTCCCCGTCGTGATATAGCTGAAAAAATGTTGAAAGCGACGTTAAACCCTATTCACTCACTCACTCACCTACATCATACCCAGGCTGGGGGAGCCGCCCTGGGTATGTTTAGTATGTTCATAGCAAAAAAAATTGAAATATCAAACACCATGTTTTATTATTTAACGCACCGTCACATTAGGTACAAGTGTTTACTGAGCTCAAGTCAACGATCAGCATGTAGACATAGATAGTATGTGCGGCATGTTATGGTATTCATCAGTGCACGGGTGACGCATTCAACCGATGGCGGTGGTCGGTCAGCTTGGTAAGGAAAAACGTGACATTGGTTACCCTCTCTACCACCCATTGTGTGTTGGGGCGTTGACGATGCGCCCATATCAAGGCATCCACGGTGTCCAGTATCTCCAGCATCGTCTCTAGCAATCTAATTAAAATTAAATCCTAACCGCTTCCCCATTTGGATATGTCGCTTGCAGGATCTAACCGGCTTGCAGTAACGCGCGTGTTGACCAATCCCGAGGGGTTTTCATAGTGCTTTGAAGGGAACGTAATGACAAGTGCTTTCTGGATGGCTCAGCCGAAGCACACGCCAAGCTGTGGGGAGAATCTTCTGATGTTGCCGCCCTCCCGCCAGGTTGGCGCCATAATGTGGGGTAGAATAATGGAATCGTCCTTGGCGTAACATTGAGTTAACGCAGAGTCCATGAACCTATCCCCCCTGCCCGACTCAAGTAAAGTAGTTAAAATGCGGTCGTGATGTCATAAGACTATTAAATATTCATGAGCTGGGCGCTCCGAACACAAAATTCAATTGAAATCAGTAAGATCCTACATAGCGACATATACGATTGGGGAGCATTAATAGGATATTAATTTATTAAGATTGCGTCTCTAGTGACCTCCGGTTAATGATGGTGAACGGCTGGTCAGACACATAGATATTATTGCCGGGATAATAATACCGTAACTGGTCCGTCTTTTTGTGACGTAAGATGTACCCGAAAGCGACATTCAATTTGAAGGCCGTAGTTTGATGTTTGAAGATGGCTTCCACGTAGCTGCGTAGACGGGTGAGGTTGGTCAGTGGGAAATTGTAAATATCTTGAATAGGGCCATGAGGGTGGAAACAGTGCCGTGTCATGGACCAATGGCGCCTATCGATGTCACTCACTGGATGGTTGTCCTGTAAGAGATCGCCCAGAAAATGTTCGATGTTGTCAGGCGTATGACTCGAAACCGTAACGCTGGGGTCCGGCTGGATATCCAGGCTCTTCTGAACTGTGGGTATAGGCGGGCTCTCCTTCATCGCATCACCAGTGGCGTTCGTCTCCCCGGGCTTATCTTCACTGGGTCTGACCTTCCGCGGCTCCTCTTCAGTAGGAAGTTGTCGCTCATGCCATGGTGCCGGAGCATGAATCAAACGTTGGTGTCGCAGCAACTGACTGGTCAGTTTGAAAAGCCGACCACAATCCTCGCATGGACGCTTGGGTGGCCCATGAATTGAACGTTCATGGCGCAGTAAAGCATCTTCCCGATTAAATGACCGTGCGCAGGTTATACAAGTATACAGTCCGTCGTTGTGGACGGCCGTGTCGTGGCGACGTAAATTGTCTAGACGAGTAAACAGCTTCTGGCAAGTTGTGCAAGTGAACATCTTGGTGGTAGACAGAGTGTCTGATGAAACGGTCAGGCCGCTTTCCTTTTATAGCACGCTAGCTGGTGATCTATTTTTAGCACACTCAGTTCACCTACCCCAAGTCGAGGACCGAGATGTACTGGTGTACGACTGAGCCGCATTGCGCGCGCGCGCGCGTGTGTGTGTGTATGTGTGTGTGTGTGTGTGGGCAGTGGATTTTACATCCGGGATCTTGTCAGCATCCGGGTTTCCAAGTGGGGTTTTCCCGTCGTTCCTCCGTCTTCCATCCGGGTACTGTGGTTTTACATCCGGGTCCTCAGCTTGCATCCAGGTTTTTCATGAGCCACATTGCGTACGTGTGTGTGTTTGTGTTTGAGTCCACCATGTCGAATTACGTTCTCTCCGAAAACTTCCTCTCATCCCAATAGGCTCAGATCCATTCAATATAAACACAACCAAGAGACATCAACACCAACAGGCACATTGCGTAATACACGTTTTATTATCCTCACAGCACCACCACCACTACCACCACCACCACCACCTAGCATTGCCGCCGTCAGCGATCAGCGTATAGACATATAGAGTATGTATGGCATGTTATGGTATTCATCAGTGCATGGGTGAAGCATTCAGCCTATGGTGTAGTCGGTCAGCTTGGTGACGAAAAACGTGACATTGGTCATCCTCTCTACGACCCACTGGGTGTTGGGGCGTTGTTGTTGGGCCCATTGCAAGGGATCCACGGTGTCCAGTTTCTCCAGCATCGTCTCTAGCGACGTCTTATCCGTGATGGTAAAGGGTTGGTCAAATACCCGGATGCTACTGCTCGGGTGAAAGTATCGGACTTGGTCTGCCTCCTTATGCTGTAGCACATAACCAAACGCCAGATTCAATTTGAAGGTCGTACTTTGATCGTTGAAGATGGCTTCCACGTAGCTGCGTAGATGGGCGAGGTCGGTCAGTCGGAAATTGTAGATATCTTGAATAGGGCGATGACGGTGGAAGCAGTGCCGGATCATGGGCCAATGGCGCCGATAGATGTCACTCACTGGATGATCGTCATGTAACAGATCGCTAGGAACATTTATGGGTTCGTCCACGTAGTGTACTTTGCCCTCCACGTCGTACAAAATCTGGCCCAAGGTCTTGTCGTCGGAATTTGACTGTTGAATTAGGGCGACATCATGATCGGCCCTCGTGCGATGGGTGGGAGTTCCCCCTGTCTCGATATTGGTGCCTCCGGGCTCTTCTACCTGCAAACGTGGCTGCGGAACAAGGTGTCGTGTGCGTTGGTGTCGCAGCAACTGACTGGTCAGTTTGAAAAGCCGACCACATTCTTCGCATGGACGCTTGGGTACTTCATGGCGTGCACGTGTGTGGCGCTGTAAATGATCCGGGCGCTGAAACGACAGTGTACATATCGTACAGCTATATCGGGCGGTTCCTTCGTGCTTGGTAGCCTCATGGCGGCGCAAGTCGTGCAGACGAGTGAGTGATTTCGAGCTGACCTTTGACACCGGTGCGCGCTAACAATACCGGATAAAATTGCGCGCCGGGGTCAAAGATCAGTTCCGGTCACGTGAACGGAAGCGGAAGTGACCTCACAGAGGTCATATGCAAATGTCACTTCCGAGCTCTGAGCTCCACACGCTTTGAGCTCCAAGAGCTCCGATCCAAGAGCTCTGCCACACGGGAGCTCCCACCACCACCACCACCACCACCACCACCGGGCGAGGTCCCCCATCTTCAGTCCGTGTCTTTTCGGTGACGGAGTGTGAACATGATAGCACATGCACTGACCTGTCTGTGGGGTTTTTTCCCACAATGTCGTTCACTTCCGAGTCCCTTCGGTCACTTTCCGAAAAGACACGGAGGTGGCCGAAGAGACACGGAGGTGCCCGAAGATGTCACGGAGGTCACCGAAGATGTCACGGAGGTGCCCGAAGAGACACGGAGGTCACCGAAGATGTCACGGAGATCACCGAAGAGACACGGAGGTGCCCGAACATGATACCAGCTAGCGTGCTATAAAAGGGAAGCGGCCTGGCCGTTTCAACAGACACTCTGTCAACCACCAAGATGTTCACTTGTACTACGTGCTCGAAATCATTCACTCGTCTGCACGACTTGCGCCGCCATGAGGCTACTAAGCACGAAGGAACTGCCCGGTATAGCTGTACGATATGTACACTGTCGTTTCAGCGCCCGGATCATTTACAGCGCCACACACGTGCACGCCATGAAGTACCCAAGCGTCCATGCGAAGAATGTGGTCGGCTTTTCAAGCTGACCAGTCAGTTGCTGCGACACCAACGCACACGACACCCTGTTCCGCAGTCACGTTTGCAGGTAGAAGAGCCCGTAGGCACCAATATCGAGACAGGGGGAACTCCCACCCTTCGCACGAGGGCCGATGATGATGTCGCCCTAATTCAACAGTCAAATTCCGACGACAAGACCTTGGGCCAGATTTTGTACGACGTGGAGGGCAAAGTACACTTCGTGGACGAACCCATAAATGTTCCTAGCGATCTGTTACATGACGATCATCCAGTGAGTGACATCTATCGGCACCATTGGCCCATGATCCGGCACTGCTTCCACCGTCATCGCCCTATTCAAGATATCTACAATTTCCGACTGATCGACCTCGCCCATCTACGCAGCTACGTGGAAGCCATCTTCAACGATCACAGTACGACCTTCAAGTTGAATCTGGCGTTTGGTTATGTGCTACAGCATAAGGAGGCAGACCAAGTCCGATACTTTTACCCGAGCAGCAGCATCCGGGTATTTGACCAACCCTTTACCATCACGGATAAGACGTCGCTAGAGACGATGCTGGAGAAACTGGACACCGTGGATCCCTTGGAATGGGCCCAACAACAACGCCCCAACACCCAGTGGGTCGTAGAGAGGATGACCAATGTCACGTTTTTCGTCACCAAGCTGACCGACTACACCATAGGCTGAATGCTTCACCCATACACTGATGAATACCATAACATGCCATACATACTCTATATGTCTATACGCTGATCGTTGACGGCGGCAACGCTAGGTGGTGGTGGTGGTGGTGGTAGTGCTG
This sequence comes from Hanleya hanleyi, assembly GCA_036873755.1. NCBI lineage: Eukaryota > Metazoa > Mollusca > Polyplacophora > Lepidopleurida > Hanleyidae > Hanleya > Hanleya hanleyi. The sequence goes on along the minus strand of JAVTVY010017346.1, from coordinate 25,525 downwards.
GTGGTGGTGCTGTGAGGATAATAAAACGTGTATTACGCAATGTGCCTGTTGTTGATGTCTCTTGGTTGTGTTTATATTGAATGGATCTGAGCATATTGATGCGATGAGAGGAAGTTTTCGGAGAGAACGTAATTCGACATGGTGCACGATTGGACTCAAACACAAACACACACACGTACGCAATGTGGCTCATGAAAAACCTGGATGCAAGCTGAGGACCCGGATGTAAAACCACAGTACCCGGATGGAAGACGGAGGAACAACGGGAAACCCCCACTTGGAAACCCGGATGTTGACAAGATCCCGGATGTGAAATCCACACACACACACACACACACACACACACACACACACACACACACACACACGCGCGCCCAATGCGGCCCAGTCGTACACCAGTACATCTCGGTCCTCGACTTGGGGTAGTTGAACTGAGTGTGCTAAAAATAGATCACCAGCTAGCGTGCTATAAAAGTAAAGCGGCCTGACCGTTTCATCAGACAATCTGTCAACCACCAAGATGTTCACTTGCACAACTTGCCAGAAGCTGTTTACTCGTCTAGACAATTTACGTCGCCACGACACGGCCGTCCACAACGACGGACTGTATACTTGTATAACCTGTGCACGGTCATTTAATCGGGAAGATGCTTTACTGCGCCATGAACGTTCAATTCATGGGCCACCCAAGCGTCCATGCGAGGATTGTGGTCGGCTTTTCAAACTGACCAGTCAGTTGCTGCGACACCAACGTTTGATTCATGCCCCGGTACCATGGCATGAGCGACAACTTCCTACTGAAGAGGAGCCGCGGAAGGTCAGACCCAGTGAAGATAAGCCCGGGGAGACGAACGCCACTGGTGATGCGATGAAGGAGAGCCCGCCTATACCCACAGTTCAGAAGAGCCTGGATATCCAGCCGGACCCCAGCGTTACGGTTTCGAGTCATACGCCTGACAACATCGAACATTTTCTGGGCGATCTCTTACAGGACAACCATCCAGTGAGTGACATCGATCGGCGCCATTGGTCCATGACACGGCACTGCTTCCACCCTCATGGCCCTATTCAAGATATTTACAATTTCCCACTGACCAACCTCACCCGTCTACGCAGCTACGTGGAAGCCATCTTCAAACATCAAACTACGGCCTTCAAATTGAATGTCGCTTTCGGGTACATCTTACGTCACAAAAAGACGGACCAGTTACGGTATTATTATCCCGGCAATAATATCTATGTGTCTGACCAGCCGTTCACCATCATTAACCGGAGGTCACTAGAGACGATGCTGGAGATACTGGACACCGTGGATGCCTTGAGATGGGCACATCGTCAACGCCCCAACACACAATGGGTGGTAGAGAGGGTAACCAATGTCACGTATTTCCTTACCAAGCTGACCGACCACCGCCATCGGTTGAATGCGTCACCCGTGCACTGATGAATACTGTAACATGCCGCACATACTCTCTATGTCTACATGCTGATCGTTGACTTGAGCTCAGTAAACACTTGTACCTAATGTGACGGTGCGTTAAATAATAAAACATGGTGTTTGGTATTTCAATTTGTTTTGCTGTGAACATACTAAACATACCCAGAGCGGCTCCCCCAGCCTGGGTATGATGTAACATTGGGTATAATAAACTATATAAACATTGCTGAACTTGTTGTTATTCACGACAACCGCTATCCGATTGTATAATACAGAACATATAATGTATAATACAGGACATATATGGTACAATACAGGAATCATATGGTATAATACAGCACAGATTTGGTATAATACAGGACAGATACTGTATAATACAGCACAGATTTGGTATAATACAGAACATATATTGTATAATACAGGACAAATATGGTACAATACAGGACAGATTTGCTATAATACAAGACAGATATTGTATAACACGGGACAGATATTGCATAATACAGCACAGATATTGCATAATACAGCACAGAAATGGTGTAATTCAGGACAGATATGGTATAATACAGCACAGATATGGTATAATAGAGGGCAAATATTGTATAATACAGCACAGATTTGGTCCAATACAGGACATATATGGTACAATACAGGACAGATATAGTATAATACAGCACAGATTGGTATAATACAGGATAGATACTGTATAATACGCACGACAGATATGGATGGTCCATCTCTACATCAAATACCCTCCTTCACTGCCCCAAAATGCCCACTTTCGCTACTACTCGTACTGATGACGTCACCAATGACGTCACAGATGCTGTGGACATCCCTTAAAATCGTGGTCTCCACCCCGAAGGCTACAAGATGACACCTCACAGGACGCATTCGGACCAAGGATGGTCCATCTCTACACCAAATACCTTCCTTCACTGCCCCAAAATTCCCACTTTCGCTACTAGTACTCGTACTGACGACGTCACCGATGACGTCAAAGATGCTGTGAACATTCCTCAAATCGGGGTCTACACCCCGAGAGCTACAAAATGACACCCCACACGACACATTCGGACCAAGGAGGGTCCATCTCTACACCAAATACCTTCCTGCACTTTCCTAAAATTCCCACTTTCGCTACTACTCGTACTGATGACGTCACCAATGACGTCACAGATGACGTGAACATCCCTCAGATCGGGGTCTACACCCGAGAGCTACAAGATGACACCTCCCAGGACGCATTCGGACCAAGGATGGTCCATCTCTACACCAAATACCTTCCCGCACTGCCCCAAAATGGCCACTTTACTTACTACAACCAACTGCGCATGCGCAGATTGACGCGACTTGCATTTAAAAACATGCCATTCTGACTCTACCCCACACAAGCTTCACTTTGACACCTTCCACGACCCATTCGGACCAATAGCGGTCCATCTCTACCCCAAACACACACCCACATATCCCCCAAAATGCCTGCTTTCTATACTACGGGCCAGACTGCGCATGCGCAGAATATTGAAAACGGACGAACTATTAGTCCAGTCGGATGCTCCTCCACGAGAGCTTCAAAATAAGACCTCATACGACACCATAGGATCATTAGGGGCTCACCTAGACCCCAAAACGTCCACCCCGTACGGCCCTATACCCCATAGCCATGCAGTATAGACCTATGGGCGTACCCAGGCCTCGGTGAACTTTTTTCAAAATTTTCACCGTTTCGCTTCGAAACCCTTCCCATCGTGCTCTAAATGACGAGACGTGAAAAACAAATCCAAACAACCCATATCACAATGAACGTATGTGAATTTCCCAGGTTGAACCTTTACTCCCATATAGCCAGTATGGAGCTATATGGGCTATATGGTACTTTTCCAAAAATTTCACCGTTGCGCTCGGAGACCCTTCCCATCGTGTTCTAAATGACGAGACGTGAAAAACAAGGCCAAACAACCCATATCACAATGAACGTGTGTGAATTTCCCAGGATGGACCTATCCCTCCCATAGCCAGTATGGAGCTATATGAGCCTATATACAGACCTCGGTGACTTTTTCCAAAAATTTCACCGCTTCGCTCCGAGACCCCTCCCATCGTGTTTTTCTTGGTGAGACGAGAAAAACGAGACCCCACAACCCATAGTAAAGCCCACGAAAAAAAATGACCATCCCCATACCCCATACAGGCATTTTCGATTATATTGTATAATACAGACCCCTATTGTAGGGGTAAAGTCCGAGTTTTCATATTTTCGGAAAAAACATCCCAATTTTACATGCACCCACCCTATTGACTTGATAGGCAGGCCCCGATAAGCCCGGGGACCGATATTAGCCCGTTTGGCTAGAGGTGATAGGGGTTTTCCCCTATTTTAGGGGTAAAGTCCGTGTTCCGCCTTTTATATTTTCGGAAAAAATCCTAATTTTACATGCACCCACCCCATTGACTTGATAGGCAGGCCCCGATAAGCCCGGGACCGATATTAGCCCTTTTGGCTAGAGTTGATAGGAGTTTTCCCCTATTTTAGGGGTGAAGTCCGTGTTCCGCTTTTTATATTTTCGGGAGAAAAATCCTAATTTTACATGTACCCACCCCATTGACTTGATAGGCAGGCCCCGATAAGCCCGGGGACCGATATTAGCCCTTTTGGATAGGGTTGATAGGGGTTTTCCCTTATTTTGGGGGTAAGTCCGTATTCCGCTTTTTATAGTTTCGGGAAAAAATCCTAATTTTACATGCACCCACCCCATTGACTTGATAGGCAGGTCCCAATAAGCCCGGGGACCGATATTAGCCCTTTTGGCTAGGGTTGATAGGGGTTTTCCCCTATTTTAGGGGTAAAGTCCGTGTTCCGCTTTGGATATTTTCGGGAAAAAATCCTAATTTTACATGCACCCACCCCATTGACTTGATAGGCAGGTCCCAATAAACCCGGGGACCGATATTAGCCCTTTTGGCTAGGGTTGATAGGTGTTTTCCCCTATTTTAAGGGTAAAGTCCGTGTTCCGCTTTTTATAGTTTCGGGAAAAAATCCTAATTTTACATGCACCCACCCATGACGGGATGCCCCTTCACGAATGCTTCACTTTGATACCTCACTCGACCCAATCGGACCATGCAGCGTATTTGAAGTCTGGGGACTACTTTTTCTCCGCGGAAGCTTTTTCCCGCGACCGCATCACCGCCAGACCGCATCACCGCGGAAGAATACATGCCCAGGGGCCCTTTGCCGGAACTATAGTGACCCGGAGTTACCTCCCCCTAGATTGGAACTCTTCTGTGTTGGAGGTAGTTTTTGGTCTCTTGGGCTGGTGGCGCCCCCTCCACGTGACCTCCACAAATTAGAGTTATTTCCCTGGAAAACGGTACCCGTCCCGCCCTTTCCCTACTACTCCGATCACTTATGTCCGTATTCCTTCTCTACACGCCAAATTATATAAACAACACGTGATATAGACACTGTCTTTATTGAAAGATTGGATTTCTATACATATTTAGGAATCGTTCGGCAAATAATCAAAAATAAAATGATGCATTCTGTTCATACACTTGCCGGGCTCAGTTGTAGCTTTAGAGGTTGGGTTAGGCAGAATATAGGGTTAGGCAGACGTAAACAGACGGGAGACAGTTAGGCAGACATACAGACGGGAGGCAATCCGTCCCGGGGGACGTCTAGTCCTCTTACACCGACATTGAGTGTAGTTACTGTATTTGTTTTGTATATTGCTTAAATACTTTTGCTTATAGTTCTTGTGTGTCGTTTGAGGAAGAATGTGCATGTATCCCGTGAGATGGCACGAGATTGGTTTGTGTGTGTGTATTATCTGTTCTTGGCATTTCAAAATGTTACTCGTAAAGGCCACTCGTAAAAGCTTTATTCCGATAAAAAGAAAAATGTTCCGGAGGCTCCTACATACGCAGGGAACGAATTTGGCATATTTTGTGACCTAATTCCCTCAAGGAATCAAGCCAATGTTGTTCAGTATAACCCCTATCCATCGCTTATTTCATCGGTAGCTTCTGGACGATAAGACATTTGACATTTCCGAGATATGTATCTACTACCACCCTGACGAAGCCATGATGATGTCAATGGTATATTCAAATTCCAGCCTTCAATGGAAGGTAGGCACTAGTCCTATATATCTCTAGCCCCTGCCATTCGCGAGATATCGTCTATTGTCGATTTTGATGACGTCATTTCCGGTTCACCCGCTTCATTCGTGGAAACGTTCATATTCTAGTCTCTAGTATTAACACTCGAGGAATCCCAATGACTTATTTTCGGTTAGCGGTTACGGGTCATATGTGGCGGAAAAACATCACTCATATTAAGAGAAAGGCGCTTCACCAGCACAAAGCCACGATGTAGTACTAACGTACACAGTATTCCGAATCATACGCGCGCTAGTGGAATACTATATAGGCGAGCGGCAGATCCTAGAAAAAGGCCTTATTTTTCGAGTTTAATGCACCCACCCTATGGTCTCCACTTTTCAGATCTACCTGCAGTACTGTTGAAATGTGGTGCCGTTGCCATGGAAACGAGCTCCAAAAAAGTCATGTTAGATTTACCATTTTCCTCACTATTGGAACACTTGATAATATGGATAACATAGATTCTTGGATGCAAAGGTTCAAATGATGATCCAAGCGCGAAACTTGACATGGGTAGTTTAATTAGGACACTTTTTCCAGAAATTAATGTTAGCTAACTGAAATCCAAGATGGCGGCTATTTTCCAAGATGGCCTCCGAAGGACCCTGCTGATACCTGATTTTGTCAGAAAAAGTGATGAAATTTTACGATTGGAATTATTTTTACCTTCACGTATATACTTTTACAGAGGGGAAAGCAGATTCTGGTTTCTTTGTGTACTTCCAGATATATGTTCTAATATTCCTGAATCTGATGATGTCACTATTGAAGCGTTGTGACATGATGTGACCAATTCGAGTTTGCAGTGTGTTATCATTGACTGGAGTTTTTGCATTAGTGATCTCATTTGATTGAGGTTATGTCTTAGTTACGCATTATTATGTCTATATAATGTCCTTTACTAAAAGATTATTTCCATAATTTGATGCATGAGTAGGCTTATCTTGGAACAGTACTTCACCTTAAATTGTGTGTCGGTCTAATCTGCGCCACCTGTTGGCCATTTTGGAATTTCAACAACCTTTACTTATTACGGTTAATATAAATAAATGGGCTGTTCCTGTCTGTTGGTTGTTAGCAAAATGTTTCGAACTGACAAAGAGTTTATTTGGGATCAATTTGCTCACACTATTCCCTGTACCCCCGAAGAACGTTGTACGGATTTAATTATTCAGTGTGCCCAAATAGGACACATGTCGGAAACTGGACCCTGGATAATTTCACCTGGGTAATTAATCCCATGGAGTATTGTAACGCTGGATCATGGGAAATGTCATATCCATTGGACTAACTTTCTGTTTGCCACCAAACATGGCAGGCTCATATACTGCATCAAGGAGAATGTTCAATTGGGCTTGATTTTCTACTATGCCCAATTGGAACCCACATCGAAAACTGGACCCAGGATAATGCCGCCTAAGTATTTTTCCTGAGAATTATATTCGCGCCCTGAAAATTAGTCCAATTACCTACTGGGTCCCAGGGAATGTTCTGTTGGATTTATTTGATCTTTTTCTTTTAAATCGAGATCTACAGTTTCACATATTAATGCCACTGTTACAGAGGAAACGGGCATAAACGATCACACGACATTCTGAAATGCCTCCTCCAGAAGGGATTGAAAGTAACGTTAATAATAAATACTACAGGTCATTGTACAGGAAATTACATAAATATCTCCAGCGAGACTGGTTTGAACTTGAATGGGACAGTTCTGGACAGGAAACCGGCATGTAAGACACTACCGAATTATCGAATGTCTCATCAAGCTCATATAGGTAATACACTAGTAGTAGGGAAAGGACCAATCTGGTCGCATTGAGGCTCTTTTGTGTGGGGCTGATGACGTCACATCTGATGACGTCATGGATAATGCCACTTCCGGAGAGGTCACGTCCGTATCAAAGGTCAAAGAGCACTTCCGGTTACGTGCTATCCGAAGATGATGTGGCTTCCGGTGTCAGTTGATGCATGAGCAGTCGGTCAGTAGCAGAAAAAAGGCATTTGAGTGGACGTTTTGGGGTCGAGGTGGGCCATCCTTGGTTTAAATGGGTCGTGTGAGGTGTCATATTGAAGCACTCGTGGGGTAGCGTCCGATTGAGGTGTCTTGTAATGGAACTGCCATCAATCTGCGCATGCGCAGTCGGGTAGTTGTAGAAAAAGGGCATTTGAATGGGCGTTTTGAGGCAGAGATGAACCATCCGTGATCTAAATGAGCCGTGTGAGGTGTCACCTGGAAGGACTCGTGGAGTAGAGTCTGACTGTGGTTGCAGTGAAACTGCCGTCAGTCTAACGCTAAGGAGTAAGTTCCCCAGATTCTGTACCTAGTCCCATACGCAGACAGTTGAGAGAAAGAAAGATCAACACGTTCACAGATGTATTTTAGTATTCCTCCATCACATCACACCCACACTGGGGAGCCGCGTTGGGTGTGTTTACATAATAGTATGGCCGTAGATTGACACTCCAAATAGCGGATTCTGATTGGACAGGAACAACCGAAAATATGTCAAGCGGATAAGAGGGACCCTGACAGATGCAACATAAAATGACGGCTTCTGATTGGACAAGAGCAGTCGGTGATGCATCTGATACATACCATACTATTATGTAAACACACCTGACGCTACTGCTGCCCGATTGCGCATGCGCGGATTGACAGCACTTCCACTACAGACCACATCAGCCTGACTCTCTCCCACGAGCACTTCAATATGACACCTCACACGATGCATTTGGACAGTAAATGGTCCACCTCGACCCCATAATGTCCACCTCCAGCATGACACCTCATACGAACCAATTGGACCACGAATGGTCCACCTCCAGCCCCAAACGCCCATCGAAACATTCTTTCTCTACTACTGTCCGACTGCACATACGCAGATTGACGGCAGTTCCACTACAAACCACTCAAGTCGAACGTTATCCCACGAGCGCTTCAATGTGACACATCACAAGGCCCATTTGTACCCAAATTCCTTTTTCTAACCGAATGTGACGTCGTCAGAGAACAGCCTCAATGCGACCAGATTGGTCCGTTTCCTAATACTGATACTCGCTGGACTATTAGGAGTAGAGTGGGTGAGATTCTGTGGAAGCTAAAACCGCCTTATAATTTCCATAGGTCTACGCCGTGATTTGCTGGCCTGGATGAACACATTTTCATCATTGGTTGCATTCGGTTGCCCTGTTCTGCTCACTGAAAAGGACATTGAAAATCATACACTGGTTTTTTTAGAAGGAAAATCTCATCATCCTTAGTCCTGGTTCATCTGACAAAGCCGAACCATGACAGTTTCGAATGCAACGTTGGTTATCTTAAGACGTGCAACACTTTGTTCTCTCTACCACGGATGATGCAAGAACAGCTATGAGCTAATAAAGTTGTAATCAATTGGCTAGGTGGAGACGTTACCGTTATGTTCATCCCCCTCCCCCTCCCCCGGCCTCAATCGTTGAGCTCATTGGCCCAAGACTACCTTTGATTGAAACTGAGGGCTGTTGCTGGTGCCGTTTAATTTACAGTAGTTGAAAGGCGAATTTTTGGCGTCCTGGTGGTGTCGGTTTTTTCATACTTATTTTATCACTTTCGATGACCAAAACTTGTATTAACAGGGATAATCGGCAGCCATCTCGGTTAATTTTCAATGCCAAATGAGTGACCTAATCGGACCATCCTTGCTAAGTTTCATTCTAGTATCATAATTTGAACGTTTGCATCTGAAAATCTCTGTTATGCACTTTAAATGTTTGCCATAGTAAGACAAGCGTTCTGAGAACCTCGTCTTGTGGGATAATCCGTTGAAGCTGCTGCAGTATTCAAAGCATATATGTAGAGCAAACTTTCCAAGTACAGGTATACATTTAAAATTTGCCTAACAAAAAACCTTATCATTGGCAAATTACTATGTCGAAACCCTCAAAATTTGAGCAAAACAATAGTATTTCATCTCATAAATAGCACAGGCAGTAGTATATAAAGGCTAAATTCCCGCTCTTTTATGCAAATGAGATGACGTCATCGATGACGTCACAGAGCTCTCGTCCAATCAGAAGCGAGTATTTTGCCCCGGTGCATTATGGGACATATCCAAGATGGCGGCGTCTTCCTTCTGGTTCAAGATGGCGGCACGTATGTTCAAGATGGCGGCACGTCCGGTGTCATCTCCGGCAATGTCCGGCCCTCTCCGGGCCAATAGATAGCCTTTGCAGGTCAAAAATAGTTCCATGTATTCATCCACGGTGATGCGGTCTGCCTCCGCGGGCAGAAAGTAGTCCCACGGAATGTACACCCTCACTGGGGGGTTTCCCCCGGCCGCACGCGCTACATAGAACTTATAGTAATAAACTTAATCTATACGTGTTGGACGAGTCTTCACTCACCGTCTTCCTTTACACGCAGCTCAATGAAATGCCCGCTCCAAACCTAGACCAAAACACGTACTTGGTCTGTGGGCTGATTTCATTGGCTCTCTATTTTACTATAGTGCTCTTGCATTCTAACATTGATGGGTTACATTTTGGCCCCATCCTACACCACTGATTTCAGTTTGACTGAATCTCCACATTGGGCATTTATGCATTATGAATAAAACACACAAGACAGGGTTTTTTGGTGAGATCTCTTTTTTTTTATTCAGTAACAGCAACAACGTGAGAACAACCATGTGAAAACTGAAGCCCAGTAATTCAGCCCAACAAGGCCGGTGCAATAGCCGCAGTACTCATAGAACATATATACAACAGTGAGTTCCTCTTATCATCCCTTATCAAAGGCGGTTGGTACCCATAAAATTGAATTGAATTATTGAACCTATATACAACAGTTAATTCGTTAGTCCGGTGCAATATCATCAGTACTCATAGAACATATAACTGTCTTTTCAAAGGCGTTTGGTACCCATAAAAATTGAATTATAGAACAGTTCGTTAGTCCAGTGGAATATTCGCAGTGTTCGTATTTATCACTCTAAATGTCAAGATAGGTTGTAGTCACACCATCGGGCAGGACTTTGCGCTTGGGGTAAAAGTATGTGAAGGCTTCCCGGTCCTGGGTATACGAGCGCATCTGGTGGTCGATGATACGGAAACCTTTGTTGGTCCCAACGGCGCTGGTTTGGGTCTGGAGGACATTCAGGTACAGGGCCTTGTTGATGTTGGAGTCGCGTCGACTCACCCCCTTACAACTGAATTTGTTGTCATCACCGTCACAAAAGTAAGTTTTCGAACACAGGGCGATCATGGCATCACCGCTCCACTCTAGTTTAAACAGGCCGGGCGTCCGCTTGTCGTAGGTGTAGTGGTCGCGTCGGGGTAGCCACTGGTCCCGTTCCGCCTTATATTGTGCACGTAATTCTGGTTTGACGAGTGACTCCCAGTCCGGGTTGGAAACGGCCATGCATGCTGAGTCGGTATCCATTTCTATCAATTGCCAGTCTGATTGGTGGAAATACACGCCCATGAAATCGTATATGAATTCCAGCATTCGCAGTTTGGCCAGCTGGTACACCATACATCCTATTTGGAGCGGCAGGTTATAGGTGATGGTCTTTTTGGCTGACGTCACTTCGTAGGTGGTGTCGTCAATCATCTCCATGTGTCGGTATAGCGGCGAATTCACGCGTTTGCGGGCTTGTTTCGTGGTACAAATGTTCACGGTCACATGACGGTCCTGGTTCGTTACCGTTTTTCCATATCCGCTGTTCCCAAGTAATTTCATCGTTTCCCCGATGATGGCTTTACTGGGGTCGGCGTCTCCTTGGCGACGGGCGGTAGTCACGTCGTTCGCGAACTTCTCAAAACAAGCCTGGGGGGTGAATTCTATGACTTGGTATATTTTCGTAATTTCCAGTCCGTGCCTCATATACCACTGAAGCAGAGGGGTACCGAGCAAGATTTTTTCGCCAAACATGCTGCCGATCAACATACGCTGTGGTCGCGTTAGGTAGTCGTGTTCTTATGCGCGCATATGGGCTCCGATATCATCTCGACTCACCTCGGTGTTTTTGAAGATGGGCGGACATTCGCCAAACGTGTCTTTCAAGTGGTCAGGGACGTGCAGATCACATTCCACGAATCCATAGAGGTCTCCCGTCTCAACAGTGCGTAGGATGTCGGTCATGGTGATAACAGTCCGATAATCCAGTAGTCGGTCGTGAGCGTGTAAGAACGAATATAACTCAGGTTGACGAGGTTGCATGTGATGGAATTCACATTCCCATAGCTGTTCATAGGCATAGCCCAGTCCACAAATGTAATCTCGATTCTGCTGTACTTCTTCACGTAAGGCGGCCGGGGTCAGTCCACGGCGCTCGTTATAGCGCCCTCCCGCGAACGAACACTCATGACCGTGCCAATAACAGCCGTGAAATTGAAACACGGTCGGTACTGTATTGATGATAGCAAATCCGTCCACGGGAAGGCGCCGATCTCCAATTCGCTTTTCCGTGTGGTTGGCTTGGTGACGGATAGTGACGCCTCGTCGCTGACTTTCCCAATCCAGCCATTGTTCTGCTTGATGTTTCGTAGATCGTTGAGCTCTGAATGCTCCACCCTCAGGGAGCCACCGCGTATAATGACCGGCCGGCATAGGTTTACTCAAACACGATAGGTAGAGGGCATTGGCGTCGAATCCTATTATTTTCTCACACAATTTTTCTCCTCGGATATGGGTCAGCTGTTTCTCATGGTACCGATGGAATATAATACTGGGGCCGCCTACGATATTTCTCTTCAAACAGTCAAACATGTCGGCGTCTTTCTGATCGACGAAAGCGAAGAACGTGGGTAAATCCTGGAACAGATACCGCAGGGTCAGACCGGGAATGCTAACACAGTCTTTGAATACGTCGACACCCATATCTCGGTAGAAGGCGGACATTTTGTCGGTAGCTTCCAGAAAAGGGATGACATCCAAATTGTTGTAATAGACGAGGAAATCCCGGAGAGTTTGCATTCCTTCACGGACCCACACCTGTTGCAGTTCGGTATACAGGGTGGTAGATAATGCTTCTCCTTTTAGATCGTTGTAAAAGGCCTCCTGGGGTGGTAACTGGGTTTCGTCCAGACGCTCGAGACTCGTCATGTAGTTGTAGGGAAAGCAACTTTTCCTCTCCGCGCAGTCGTACGCTTTCACCCACTGTTCATAGCTGTAATTCGGCGCCAGGTAATTCCGTACATCTAAGAATCGGAGTGAAGTTGTGGATAGAGCGACGTGGTTGTTTGTCTTCTTAATAATGAATTTCACATTCCCAGCTTTAGCGAGGTACGGGTACAAGAATTCTTTGATTAAGTTCAAATCATATCGGCCCGAGTTAAATCCAAGGACGGGTAATTGGTTCATGTATTCCAATAAACGCAGTTTCAGTTTCTGCGCATAGGGTTTCGGTGGTTTGCGTTCCTCACTTTCGTCTTCATCATCGGCATCGTCCTCCTCCTCCCCATCCAATGTTGGAATACGCGCATCAAGTGCCGCTAATACATCACAGTAGATAGTCGACGCGAGATGTGCCGCACTGACTTGACTGAGGGTTTCCAGGTAGTTCATCATTCGTGTAATCAGTTCATGGGGGTCCCCGTTAGATACGAAACACACCGGGGCCGTCTCGTAACCGGGTACGTTGGTGTGAATATTCACACTCAAAGGAATGTGATGCTGGGTCCATTGAGTTTTAGCCGATACCTTTTCCATGGGTTCTAATAGGGCTTCAAAATCATAGCACGCTCTGTACGGGAAATAACGGCGGTCCATGGGCACATCGATACCCTCATCTGCCAGGTCTTCAAAGATGGTCGGAGTGTTGTGGAATACGCCGCCGGGGAATTTCCGTTTGGTGGTCTGGTCACAACTCTTCTCGTGCCTATGTAATTTGGACGATGCGTTGGCATTTACTACAGATGTATGACTGGGCATACCTGTTGATGTCCGTGATGTACGAGAAATGCCCGCCAGTGTCCATTTCGTACAAATTCAATGTCATGGTTGTGTCGTATTTCCCCGGGGAACGCTGTACGAGTCGGGCGGTGAGTTGTGGGTCGTCGGTGTTGTCATCATCCACGTGTTGCTCTAATTTGTATACGACAATGTTGACGTGGAATAAATTTTCCACTACATCCAGTTGTGATAACGGGACCCCGCGAAAGTGCTGTTTTTCCATGTTCCTTTCACGTAAGTAGTCTTCCCAATAGCAGTTGGCCAATTTATCACATTTCCTGGGTGGACGTTTGTTGAGATGGATAGCCAGGCAGCGGAATAAACATTTCCGATCGGTATACGGCCCATGCGCGCCACCGACTAAAGCGTACATGCCTTCTCTGTGTTTCAACCAGTCCGGGAGATGAATGGGGGCGCCGATAGGGTGGTCGATCATTTTAGTGACGTAAAACGTAACATTGGTTGTCATCTCCACTTGCCATTTTGTGTTGGGGCGTTGTTGTCGTACCCATTCCAAACTATCCAAGCTTTCTAATTTTTCCAGTACCGTGTCCAGAGACGAGCGATGGATAATGGTGAAAGGCTGGTCAAACACTGGGGTATTATTGCTGGGATAATAATAACGGAGCTGGTCTGTCTCTTTATGGCGAAGAATGTATCCAAAAGTGAGATTTAACTTGAAGGCTGTATCTTGGTCGTTGAAGATAGCTTCCACGTAGCTACGTAGACGGATGTTTTCTTCCAACCGGAAATTATATAAGTCCAATAGACGACGGTTACGGTGAAAACAATGGCGTATGGTAGCCCAGTGTCGTCGATAAATGTCCCTCACACGCTCGTCTTGGGGTAAGACTTCAACCGGAGGTGCTGCTGGGCCCCCTGGAAAATCTTCTCCACGTCTCATGCCCCAGTAAGTAGCTCCTGTGGTGAGAACAAGCTGGTAGGCAGGCAGGCAGGCTGGTCAGGCTGGTCAGGCTGGCAGGCAGGCAGGCAGGTAGGTGTGATAGCTCCGTGGGGTAGTGCAATGAATACACCAAACCACTAAAAATCTCCTCCTTTTATACGTTTTTCTACAACAATTTTCCAACATGGCGGCTACAACATGGCGCCTACAACATGGCGGCATGCCAGGGAAAAACCCCAGTACATAACAAACAAGTCTAGACATGTCCAAAGGTCACGCCTGATTCACCCACACCTCCATATAGTCCCATACTAGGGGTGCAAAATCGGTGTCATGCCAACGTACGCGATGACCTTTAGCGACGTACACCAAACGTACCGACTGGGCTATGGCATAAACGTATGTGTTCGATGAAACTGGGGCGGGGAGGGTAAGATTTTATTTTTACGGTCAAGTGTACATAGTTTGGCAGATCGTATTTCATCACCAAAAAAAAGGTGGGGAACCCTCTCCACAGAGTAGGCATTTTACACCAAAAACAAATATCTGATAAGGATCCGAGGATCAATAAACATAATCTATAGGTGTTGTACCGTGTTATTATGGCCAGTCTACGATAGAGTGCCACCCCAGTGTCAAGCGTTTATTGTCCAGTTTGCACAAGCAAAAGGAAAATTACAACGTTCGTCAAACGTATGCTGACCGACAGAGTATGACGTCATCGGGCACCAACATGTGGTCTTCCGTAGTATGAGTGAATTAGATATGAATGAATGAATTAGTTTCATATAATTTTGCATGGTGCAATCACTTGCAAAAGGTTGGAAATCATCCGTACAGGTCTGTTTGTGTAAGAAAAATGGCGTCCAAGGCCAATTTCCCCGGATCTTGGTTTAATTCAAATCGTAGCGCCATCTGCACACTCTGACGCAAGGGAGACAACTCGGACTAGGCCAATCCTCTTGTAGGCAAAGGTGATGTCCCCTGATTCGCACATTTCCATCTATTTTGTATTAGGGGGTGGTCATTTTTTGTGGATTTTACTATGGGCTGTGAGGTTGATCATGTAGAATACGATGGGAAAAGCTATGAAATGTTTTCTTAAGTACCGGGTAGGTGTGTATATACATCCAGTGTTCAGTGCATAGGTGCATACCGGATGGAAATTTTGAGGTCTAGGTGGACCTCTAGTGGTCCGATGATGTCGTATGCGGTCTTATTTTAAAGCTCTCGTGAAGGAGCATCCGACTGGACTAGTGTGTTGTTTGTTTTTAATATTCTGCGCATGCGCAGACAGGCCGTATTATCGAAATAGCCGTTTTGAGGTCGAGGCGAGCCCCTAGTGGGCCGAATGGGTCGTGTGAGGTATCCCTGTGAAGCCTATGTAATGGAGCATCTGATGGCGTGGATGTGGGGTTGACATAGGGTCATTCTGCGCATGCGCAGCCTGGCCGTAGTATGGACATAGACGTGTTGGGGTCTAGATGGGCCCCTCATGGGCCTATTGTGTCGAGTGAGGTATCCATGTGAATCCTAGGTGGGGGAGCATCCACCTGGACTAACATTCACGTGGTTTGGTGGGCCTGCGCAAGTGTGTGTGTGTGACGTCACTTTTTTCTCGACCGCTGATTGGTCCAAATGGAACTGCCCATCCTTCCCAGGTTCATTTACAATCCCCTTTTCTTTGACCTTTTGATCCGACATGCATCCGCGCCCTGCCGGTGATGACGCGCACTTCCGGAGAACGCGCGCGCGCGCGCTGCGACCGGTCCGGGCCAGGCCAGGGTGCGGGCCGGGAAAGTTGGAGGTAGTGTTTGAGCATTCTGAAAAAAAAACAAAAAAACAAAAAAAAAAGCGGAAGTGACGTCACACACACACACTTACGCAGACCCACCAAACCACGTGAATGTTAGTCCAGGTGGATGCTCCCCCACCTAGGATTCACATGGATACCTCACTCGACACAATAGGCCCATGAGGGGCCCACCTAGACCCCAACATGTCTATGTCCATACTACGGCCAGGCTGCGCATGCGCAGAATGACCCTATGTCAACCCCACATCCACGCCATCAGAGGCTCCATTACACAGGCTTCACAGGGATACCTCACACGACCCATTCGGCCCACTAGGGGCTCGCCTCGACCTCAAAACGGCTATTTCGATAATACGGCCTGTCTGCGCATGCGCAGAATATTGAAAACAAACAACACACTAGTGCAGTCGGATGCTCCTTCACGAGAGCTTTAAAATAAGACCGCATACGAAATCATCGGACCACTAGAGGTCCACCTAGACCTCAAAATGTTCATCCGATATGCACCTATGCACTGAACACTGGATGTATATACACACCTACCCGGTACTAAAGAAAAAATTTCATAGCTTTTTCCATCGTATTCTACATGATCAACCTCACAGCCCATAGTAAAATCCACAAAAAATGACCACCCCCTAATACAGGCAAAATAGATGGAAATGTGCGAATCAGGGGACATCACCTTTGCCTACAAGAGGATTGGCCTAGTCCGAGTTGTCTCCCTTGCGTCAGAGTGTGCAGATGGCGCTACGATTTGAATTAAACCAAGATCCGGGGAAATTGGCCTTGGACGCCATTTTTCTTACACAAACAGACCTGTACGGATGATTTTCAACCTTTTGCAAGTGATTGCACCATGCAAAATTATATGAAACTAATTCATTCATTCATATCTAAGTTCACTCATACCACGGAAGACCACATGTTGGTGCCCGATGACGTCATACTCTGTCGGTCAGCATACGTTTGACGAACGTTGTAATTTTCCTTTTGCTTGTGCAAACTGGACAATAAACGCTTGACACTGGGGTGCCACTCTATCGTAGACTGGCCATAATAACACGGTACAACACCTATAGATTATGTTTATTGATCCTCGGATCCTTATCAGATATTTGTTTTTGGTGTAAAATGCCTACTCTGTGGAGAGGGTTCCCCACCTTTTTTTTTTTGATGAAATACGATCTGCCAAACTATGTACACTTGACCGTAAAAATAAAATCTTACCCTCCCCGCCCCAGTTTCATCGAACACATACGTTTATGGTATCAAAACATTTTGTTTCTAATTAACAAAACTATACATTTTTTTCATTTTTTTTTTTAATTAACAAAACTATACATTTTTTTTTTAAATGAGACCGCTCACAGAATGTAAACAATCAGGGTCGTAGCCAGGATTTACTGTGGTTCGCCACAACCCCAAAAGGGCACATCAGGGGGTTCGCTGTATGGGAAAAGGGGCAAATAGGGGGTTCGCTTCAGTTTGAAAAGGGCATTTATATGAGAAAAATATATTTCCGAAAGGGGGGTTTCCCCGAACCCAAAATAACCCACCTGGCTACGGGCCATAGCCCAGTCGGTACGTTTGGTGTACGTCGCTAAAGGTCATCGCGTACGTTGGCATGACACCGATTTTGCACCCCTAGTATGGGACTATATGGGGGTGTGGGTGAATGAGGCGTGACCTTTGGACATGTCTAGACTTGTCTGGGGGTTTCCCCTGGCATGCCGCCATGTTGTAGTCGCCATGTTGTAGGCGCCATGTTGTAGCCGCCATGTTGGAAAATTGTTGTAGAAAAACGTATAAAAGGAGGAGATTTTTAGTGGTTTGGTGTATTCATTGCACTACCCCACGGAGCTATCACACCTACCTGCCTGCCTGCCTGCCAGCCTGACCAGCCTGCCTGCCTGCCTACCAGCTTGTTCTCACCACAGGAGCTACTTACTGGGGCATGAGACGTGGAGAAGATTTTCCAGGGGACCCAGCAGCACCTCCGGTTGAAGTCTTACCCCAAGACGAGCGTGTGAGGGACATTTATCGACGACACTGGGCTACCATACCCCATTGTTTTCACCGTAACCGTCGTCTATTGGACTGGAAGAAAACATCCGTCTACGTAGCTACGTGGAAGCTATCTTCAACGACCAAGATACAGCCTTCAAGTTAAATCTCACTTTTGGATACATTCTTCGCCATAAAGAGACAGACCAGCTCCGTTATTATTATCCCAGCAATAATACCCCAGTGTTTGACCAGCCTTTCACCATTATCCATCGCCCGTCTCTGGACACGGTACTGGAAAAATTAGAAAGCTTGGATAGTTTGGAATGGGTACGACAACAACGCCCCAACACAAAATGGCAAGTGGAGATGACAACCAATGTTACGTTTTACGTCACTAAAATGATCGACCACCCTATCGGCGCCCCCATTCATCTCCCGGACTGGTTGAAACACAGAGAAGGCATGTACGCTTTAGTCGGTGGCGCGCATGGACCGTATACCGATCGGAAATGTTTATTCCGCTGCCTGGCTATCCATCTCAGCAAACGTCCACCCAGGAAATGTGATAAATTGGCCAACTGCTATTGGGAAGACTACTTACGTGAAAGGAACATGGAAAAACAGCACTTTCGCGGGGTCCCGTTATCACAACTGGATGTGGTGGAAAATTTATTCCACGTCAACATTGTCGTATACAAATTAGAGCAACACGTGGATGATGACAACACCGACGACCCACAACTCACCGCCCGACTCGTACAGCATTCCCCGGGGAAATACGACACAACCATGACATTGAATTTGTACGAAACGGACACTGGCGGGCATTTCTCGTACATCACGGACATCAACAGGTATGCCCAGTCATACATCTGCAGTAAATGCCAACGGGTCTTCAAAGAATCGTCCAAATTACATAGGCACGAGAAGAGTTGTGACCAGACCACCAAATTCCCCGGCGGCGTATTTCACAACACTCCGACCATCTTTGAAGACCTGGCAGATGAGGGTATCGATGTGCCCATGGACCGCCGTTATTTCCCGTACAGAGCGTGCTATGATTTTGAAGCCCTATTAGAACCCATGGAAAAGGTATCGGCTAAAACTGAATGGACTCAGCATCACATTCCTTTGAGTGTGAGTATTCACACCAACGTACCCGGTTACGACACGGCCCCGGTTCGACACGAACTGATTACACGAATGATGAACTACCTGGAAACCCTCAGTCAAGTCAGTGCTGTAAAACTGATAAAGACAAGTCCAAATATTCAACTGATATTTCATTTAATCGTTCCACAATCACTGTACACTACAACCATGCGGTTCTACGGCGACGCACAGACAGACCCCACCCAGAGCTATCGATACAGTAACATAGCCGCAGTTACAGATACAGAGCCACATCGCTGGAGCCATACATAAGTATTACAGCGGTACATAGACAGATGTTAACATACTCCCCTTTATCTTTAAAGATGAGATAAACAGTTGAAAATTGAAGTTTAGTAATTGAACAATAAAACATGATAATCAAAGTGAAATGTTCTTGTCCTTGTTTGTCCATTCATAGCATGCACTTAAAGTGCTTATATGGCATTAAGTTCAAATCTATAGGTAAATGATTCGATGCAAAAATAATACATATATGTACTCTTCTTTCCTCAGCACACATGCAAACAGAAATTTCTTCATCAGAAATAAAGTCTGTATTGTTCCTTGTACATAATGAAACGACAGATACTGTCCTAGGTAAACGGTATGACGGTAAGCATGCACATAACAAACCAAGTATCCTAACTGGAACATTACAACTACAGGGTGAAACTTCCTGTTTGAAGTACTTGCAGAAGTTTCATACTAGATGCACCTCGTTTTGTGAGACAGTCAGAGATTTGGTGGGAAGAGTCGACCCACTGAATGCTGGAGATTTCTCTTCGCTGCACCATTTGCTTAATCCCAGCAATGTCAATTCTCAGTCTCTTTTCACTAACTGCTTTCGCGGAATGAATGTTTTCAAACAAAGATTTATTGTCAGTGAAGCACACAATGGGAATGACATTTTCTTTAGGTTTGTTAAACAAGATTTCACTCAGAAGATGTCCTAGGTAGCATGCTGAATCAAGACTATCCACCATAGACAAAGACTCTGCTGCTAGGGTACTACGGACAACCCTACGGATTTTGTGCGACTTCCATGCTAGTGGACAACATTTCTCATTTTCTCCCATAAGGAAAATAATGTACCCCCCTGCACTAGAGACTCCATCACACAGATTTGCATAAGATGCATCACAGTATACTCCAAGTTTCAAATCACAGATTTTCCCTAGTTTAGGAAACTTCACAGCGCATGCTTCACACTTCAGATTCCTGATCACCTTATTGGCCCGGAGGAGATCGTCGACCTTGGGATCTTTGACAGACACGCTCAACTCCAATGTCTCGAAACACACATCAGGTCTAGTCTGATTGGCCACCCAGCTGATTTGTCCAATAATACTGCGTAATTGAGTGGTTTCATTCTGGTTCAGAGGATCATGTTTTCGAGACGCACGCGACGCGCTTACAGTCACAGGTTGTATATCTTCTACGTAAGAGTGTTGATCCAGAACAATGGTTCCATCTTGGTGCTCAATCTCCAGTCCGATGTATTTGAAAGCCCCATGTGCTTGTTTACCCACTTTAAATGTGGACTGAAACTGGTTGATAACACACTCAAAGGCTGCTGTACCACACCAAATAAAGTCATCCACATGCATGAGAAACAGACCAGCAAGATTCCCATCTTTGTGCCAGTAAAACAAAGCTGGGTCTATTTCAGATTGGTTACAACCCAGTTTACATAGTTTTTCACATACACTGAAGTACCAACTCCTAGAAGCATCATTTAGTCCGTAAACACACTTCTTGAGCCGCCATAGGTGATTTTCAGCATTAGCTTCCTCTGGAGGTATAAGATAAACCTCTCTATCAATCCCATTACCTTGCAAGAAGGCCGCTTTAATGTCAATGGTTTTACACTCCCAACAAGAAGTGGAAGACACTGCCAGAAAGGTTTTCAGGGTTTCCTTCGCAGCAGTTGGAGAATCACACTGAATGTTTTCAGTTTCTTCAAAACCTCGAACTACAAGTCTAGCTTTCACTTTAGTGTTTCCATCAACACATTTTTCTGTGATTACCCATCGCGTCGACACGGATGATTGCCCAATATCAGGAACTTCTTCATACACATGGAAAGTCTTCCAATTGTCAAGTTCAACAGATTGAGCTGTTCGAACTGCATGTTCAAAAGTTACATTCACATCTTCTAAAGACGTTTCACACATGTTGCTCGACTTGCTAGGAGGTTCTTCAGGTTTCTGAAGTAATTGCCACTGATCCACACCATTTTCGAAATTCACTGCTTTCAAAGTTTGATCAAGTGTGTCACAGACATTGAACCAGCCACGGTTCTTACCAGTAGCCTTACCACCCCTACTAATAACTTGCGCCTCGATCCAGTCATCACTTCCCGCAAGAAGATATTTAACTTTGTCATTCACCTTAGGCAGTTTATGCGCAAGAGTGATGATAGACTTTCCCGAAGAGTCACTGGTGGTGATGATCTGCTCATTGGGCTGTTCACCAGCTTCAGGTACTATAGCTGCTTCATTGTTATCCAGGTCAGACGGATCCTCACACTCCACATGACTGAGAGAAATCAATGGGTTTTCCGCCGTTTCATCAATTCGACAGTCTTGGGAAACGTCATTCGAGTGCTTGAATTCTTCCCCAACTTTAACAAGCCTACATGGGGACACCCGTACATAGATGCTACCATGTCGTACAAACACCACTTTCCCATCCTGACCCAGGACTTTACCTGGACCTTTCCACTTGTTGTCACGCTGATAATACACTCTATCACCCATCTGGAAAACAGTTCCAGAAGGTCTGATTTGATGTCGTAGTGCTCGTCTGATCCTGTTTGAAGACTCAGCCTGAATGAAGGCCTTTCGGCTGGCATGAAGAGTGTTCAAATGCTCAGCAAACACCTCACTGATAGTAGTACCTTGAAGAGCTGGAGGTTTGTCACAGAGTACAGAAGGTAAGTTAGGGTTACAGCCATAAACTAACTGGTAAGGACTCCAACCATGTACCATGTGTAGTGAGTTTTTGGCGTTGACTGCCCAAACAAGAGCTATCTCCAGATCAAGGCTAGGATTGTCCGCAAGAATTTTTTTTACACAGTCGTCCACCACGGCATGGTTGCGCTCGCAAAGTCCATTCTGCCAGGGACTTAATCCTGCTGAATTCCACACTTCCACGTTGATATATTCGGCCATGTCGCGATATTGTTCATTGGCAAACTGACCACCATTGTCAGCCAGAAATTTCTTCGGACATCCCATTCCACTACCGATCCATAGGGTCATAACCTTGCCAATAATAGTAGGAGGGGTTTTTCTACGAATGACAGCCGCCAAGCTAAACCGAGTCGCGATGTCTATCAAATGTAAGAAATAAATTCCGGGACTCCACTCCTTCAGATCCATTGCAACAACTTCATTGAAATTAGTTGCCAATGGAAGGCATGTGACAGGACGAGCCGGCGTCTTCTTATATTTCTTACAAATATCGCAGTCACGGGTAATTTCATCCACTAACTTCTTACATGTCTCTGTGCAAGCATCGGCATCCTGTAATAACATCACAAGACGTTGACTGGTAGGGTGTGCAAACTGTTTGTGTAGTTTGCAGATGATCCGTTTTTGTTCATCGACCGACTTTTCCTCCATGGTGTACATTACATCGAAAGTTTCATCAATGGGCATTCCATCCAGTGGGACACAGTAATGCCCTGACGACGTACACTGCAGATCAATGTTATGTCCAAAAAATGATGCGCGGTCATTCTCCAAGTCTAAGATGACTTTGGCAGATTTCATTGCTGGTTTACCCAGCAACAATGGTATGTCACTATCTACTACATCAGATGTTATTTTGCACTTGACTCCGGCAATTTCACATGGAAAAGTTATTTTCTCTTTGGATTCGAGTCGGGTACCACCGCCGAATTTAAACACTGTATTGCTCTCGCGTCTTGTGACTTGCTCCGATTTTTCTGGACTTAAGGTGTCTAAATAACAGTTCATCCATGTCTGACCTGCAACCGTCGAGCTACAGGCACTATCTAACACTGCAGCATTCATGGACTCGTTAAACAGAGTCTGCATTTCCTCCAGTTTATTTCCTGTAAAAAGAACTGCTTCTTCCTCTTTACAATCCATTTTCTTTTCTAAGTTCTCGTAAGAATCCGGACAATCCCGTGCAAAATGAAAAATGGATTGACAGATTTTGCACTTCATGATTTTTCCATCAGTTCCAGTAGGATTGGGAACTCTGTTGCTTTTGTTTTGCTCGCCTGAATATTTACGCCCGCTAGTCGACCTACCACCATAATTTCCGCCACGCCATCTACCCCACTGACGTCTTCCACCGAAGCCACGCCAATTCCACTGATTCCTAGCACCAGTATAGTATGCCGATTCATCTTCAACTACATAAGCTGGCTCAATCTTAATGCTCTGGCTTTCATCCCCTTTTGCAGGCATGGATTGTTTCCCAAAAAATTTCTTTAGGGACTGCGACATTTGTCGGAACAGCGTTGTGGGGTCACTGTAAACTACTCCAGTCAGTACTAGTTGTCTATCTTTGTGGTCTAAGGCAGCCCCATCTAGAAGTTTAAAAGCCAGGACAGATTCTGGTAGAGCCATGTTAAACTTCTTGGATTTATTGTAAAGTTTCTCAAATTCAATAACATAGTTTTCCATAGATACCTGGGAGTTTCGTCTATACCTGTCAAAGTCCGTGTAGGCCTCGTAAGCCGCCGAAAGTTCGTCTTTCTTGTAAATGGCATCCATATAGGCTATCAGAGTCGCTACTCCATCCTCCTTGTTAAGTTTGTCAATCCCCAGATCGCTGAAAACTTTGTCTCTGATCGACCCTTCGTTTTCCGGCAAAGACAGGGCTATCGCCGGCCCTTGTTTCTTTTTCTCAAGTTCAGTAACTGTTTGCCATACTTTAATTTCATCGATCCATCGGTTGTATGGTTTGGATTCAGTAAACACCGGCGGGGTTTTATAGTTCCCGCTGCAAATTACAAGCGTCTAGTCCGTCATTCATAATCCAGCCGTCGTCCATTAGAGAATATCCGCGTCCATAATCCAAAGACCTATTCCATTTCCATATAACAGTATTAGCACCAAATTCAAAAAGACAAAAGTATACATAAACATAGGCTTGTTTCCTGCAAGAGAGAAGCGGTCAACAATTTTCAATGATGCCAGCAAGACATCATGATGTTCCAAAATATCAAATCCGTACCACCGGACGCCATTTTTGTTTCGCCGCTAAAAACACTCGCCAAATTTCACCGCCAATAAAGTTCGCTAGTATCGCCAATTCGCCGTCTTTATGAACCACAGTGTACCACAAAGTTCTGTCCGTCAACTACGCTCAGCTACCATGTAAAACTGATAAAGACAAGTCCAAATGTTCAACTGATATTTCATTTAATCGCTCCACAATCACTGTACACTACAACCATGCGGTTCTACGGCGACGCACAGACAGACCCCACCCAGAGCTATCGATACAGTAACATAGCCACAGTTACAGATACAGAGCCACATCGCTGGAGCCATACATACGTATTACAGCGGTACATAGACAGATGTTAACAAGTGCGGCACATCTCGCGTCGACTATCTACTGTGATGTATTAGCGGCACTTGATGCGCGTATTCCAACATTGGATGGGGAGGAGGAGGACGATACCGATGACGAAGACGAAAGTGAGGAACGCAAACCACCGAAACCCTATGCGCAGAAACTGAAACTGCGTTTATTGGAATACATGAACCAATTACCCGTCCTTGGATTTAAATCGGGCCGATATGATTTGAACTTAATCAAAGAATTCTTGTACCCGTACCTCGCTAAAGCTGGGAATGTGAAATTCATTATTAAGAAGACAAACAACCACGTCGCTCTATCCACAACTTCACTCCGATTCTTAGATGTACGGAATTACCTGGCGCCGAATTACAGCTATGAACAGTGGGTGAAAGCGCACCACTGCGCGGAGAGGAAAAGTTGCTTTCCCTACAACTACATGACGAGTCTCGAGCGTCTGGACGAAACCCAGTTACCACCCCAGGAGGCCTTTTACAACGATCTCAAAGGAGAAGCATTATCTACCACCCTGTA